>NJDD01001685.1:203497-218463 GCA_002245505.1 Calephelis nemesis | reverse complement strand
CCGCGGAAGGGCGCCGTGCAGCGGCTCACCGTCTGCGAGGGCGCCGTCAAGTCCAAGCTGCCGCTCTTCGACAAGAAGTCGTAGCCTTCAGGAATACTGCACCATGAGTTGACCGATCACAGTGATAGCCTAAACTTTTGAAACCTCAGTTTTGCCAAGCGTATACAAGTAACAAAATTTATTTTATTATAAGCCGACAAAAAATAACGAAATCTATTACAAAAACAAAGAGAAATGTTTAACTTTTGGATTGATCTTTATTTTGGTAGGAATGACAGATTTGATTTACCGGAGTAGTCGATTGTCATTGTGTTAGAAGAAACGCAGTACGTTATTGAGTTTTAGTACGTAAACCGATTTTTTGTGTTTGATTTATAGTATACAAAACGTTTTATCTGATACCCAGATTTAATCCAAAAACCGATTAGTCGAATTTTTGTAGCCTAATGAAACAGTTAGGGCCACTTGCACGTTCCTGGTTAAAATATTTAACACTGAGTTAACGTCTAACTAGGGTTAAATCACCTTATATTTGACAGTTTAACTCAATATTAAATGTAACCCGGGAATGCGCAAGTGGCCCTTACTGAGTTTAATTTATAAAAATATACGGCAATTTATTAAATTAGATTTGTTTTAAATAAAAGAAATGATTAAAACTCGGGCTTCAGATAAAGCTACTGTTGTCAAATTATCGACTTAATCATAGAATAATATATGAACAAACTGTACGTCGATTGTTTGGGTAAGGATAAATAATAATGCAATTTTAGAAGATCGAGTTAAGAGATACGTGGAATCGTGTTGAACTTAGCATTCAGTATATTTGAATGTCCTGTGTGGAGTGCAGACAGCAATATTCGTTATAAGTAAACTTCCAGTGTAAAGGCTAGTGCCAACGTAACGTCGAACGGTAGAACGACATCCCCGGGAGTCCCCAGGCGGGACCCCGCATCGCGTTTTATTTGACTGAGTAAAGTAAGCATTTTAATCGATGTAAACATGAGATTATATTAACGTGGTTGTACATTTTACTAGGTTATATAATATCTAGGTTGTTAAAGGGGCCTACAAGCTACAGGATGATTGATAATGGGAATATATTTTGTTAAAAAATCATTTAATTAATCATGTTAAATAGGTAGAGAGATCTATATCGTTAATATTTATTTTCCTGACCCGACAAACATTGCCCTGTTCTAACTACGAATTTTGAATATTTTTCACAAAAATAATTGACAAAAAAATTGGTACATCTGTTGACGTCAATATTTTATTAGGGATTTACATAGGAATAAGGGTTAATTTTTATATATGAATGTTGTTATTTTTTAATATTCTATTTAAACATACTTTAAACTACATTATTTTATTGTTCGATTGGAAAAACTAATTCGTATTATAAAAAATCGTAATTTCGGAAAAAATAGTTTTTGTAATTATTTAATGGAAAGATATTTAGCTTTTTTGATTTTTTAATCCTATGTATATGCGTTCCAAATAAAGTGCTTTCCTTGAACAAATTTCATTAAAGTGTGTTTTTGGTTGGTTTAGTAGTATTTAGAATTCTAATATTTTTTACCATTACAAAAAAACAAGGCATCAAATGTTATTTCTTTAACAATCATCCTGTGAATGCATATTACGATAATAAGTTATGGTATTAAGGTGAGGGCATGTACTTCTTTCTTACTTAAATTCATGTAAATAAAAATAAGTTTTTCTTAAGATATTTATAATTTATATACAGTATTATATCATAACTTGCCAGTTCAGATAAGTTTGTAAATATTTTTTTAAACTAAGTTTCATCGTCATAATAATTTTCTTTTTTTGGATACGGTTATAATATATACAAAAAGCTTAGATTATTTTCAATATTTAATATAACTTATGTTGAGGAAGAGTTTTATTTTCTGTTGCGAAAAGATACACATTTCTTTATATTTGCCTTTATATAGTATACTATTTTGGGCTGAATTCGTCCTAAAAAGATAATATATTGAAACGCGGCTAGTCCTCGCAAACGCGTTACTGTCCGTCGGTTACGTAAATAAAAAAAAATATTTACAATTTAACGTATGAGCCATTAGACATATTGTCGCACGAAATGTCAATTTTGTCGCAAAATTATTTTTTAATAAAGGAATAAAATTAGTAATTGTTTGTTTTACTACTTAAAAATCTATATGATTTTCCTTATTAATTTTATATTTGCGGGTAGTTGAATTTTTAAGATATTCCTCTAAAAATAAAAAAATAAAACTTTTGGAGCTACGTCTGTAAAGGATCCCTAATTTGCAAAGGGTTAGTAAAGACGTTTAATGTAACAAAAAAATAACTAATTAACTACATTTTAAAGAAAAACATGTAAAAAGTATTAAGCCTCTCTAATACCCACTAAAGACATTTACAGTCTCGGAAGACAAGGTCTGTCGTTTCGAGTTCTGCCCAAATTGGCCTCTTTACAAGGATGTCAATTTAAATCCTCACAATTTGTTAGTTAGGATTTTTCCGACTTATAATAATTCATGTGCTGGTAAAATAACTGTTGATGACGTCACTATGGGACTACCAATCTCCACTGCGCGTCAGAGCAATGTACTTTATTATATCATGTGTAATCAAATAAGCGTTCGCATTTTTTTAACAATATTAGTTTTATGACCTTCACTGCCATTTCCAGTATTTTGTTCAAATCTTGGTGAAATAGTGTTGTTCCTGTGTGAAAGACTTACAATATTTATTTGCAAAATAATGAATGTTAGTAATTATATGCTCGTTTATAAATCGTGTTGGTAGCAAAATCAACCATAAATGACATTATATTTGAATCCAAGTAAAATTATTTAATTTGCAATTTTCTGCCAAAAAAATTTACTAAAATGTAACTGCATTGTTCTGAATGCAACAACGTATACGTTGATTAAACTGGTCGCAGTTTAGAGTCTTGTCAGAGGAACACTTTATATTCGCTTTCAAAAACACTCGTCCAGATAAATCGCATTTTGCTAAATATTTTTAGATAGTAGGCATAATCTGCAGCAAATCATGCATTTAAATCAATCCATTCCTGTAATTAATAAAATATTCTAGAACAATTTGAAATTATTAAATGTAATAACGAAGACTCAATTATACTGTTAAAGAAGAAACAAATTTGACCTACACATATTTGACAATAAAGTTGATAATACCAGGCGTACTCTGTAAAGAACAACCGCGACCAAACTCGTGAAATGCTATATATAGGGCGAGTAACGTGCGCGCGCGCCAGTTTGTGCTCGACCTTATTGGGGTGCATTCGAATATACCTGGCGATATATCGATTGGGAAATGAAAAGTACGTGATTTTAGTAACGAGTGTGTTGACGGTGCTAGTAAAGAAGTTGTGTGGGTTGTGTAAAACTGGATATATTTGGGGTCTTTGGCTTCTGGTAAGTCCAATTCATTCATAACGCACATTTTGATGGAAAATTGCAAATTAATTAATTTTGTTTGGATTTAAGTATAAATCTTCGCAAAGTAACGTCTTATATCAATTTCTTTTTCTTATTGAATCGCCTTTCCTTTTACTATTGTTATTGTCGCAAGAATATTAAGGCACATAGCATAAGGCCTTTTCGACCAAAACACAACCGCCAATTCATTTTAGCTTTTTAAAAAGAATGTCGAATCCGCTAAAATCTATTAAAGTACACATATGAATAGCCAAAGCCCGGTGAAGTTGAAAAACCCGCGAGGGTGGCAACACATTGAAAATGTCAAAAACAATACATGTGTATAGTGCAACTAGCTTATCTGTTCAGTATTCTCAATTGGAACTAAACTGTTATTCCGTAAAATATCTTTCCATTGTAAGTATCTAAAGTGAAATTTACAAATAATTAATATCTTATAATTAATATATAATACTTTTTTAATTATTTTCGTATTACAATCCCTAATTTCTAAATAAAATATTCACACTAAAGGTCACACTAGCGTCACTATTTAATAAACATATAAATTGGTCACATTAAACAAAAACACAATTGACGTGACAATTTCAAAAAATTCATACATATATTATAATGGTAAATTATGTATGGGTTTTTGGATCTGACCCCCAGATTTAAGGCTTCCAATCAACTGTTTAGCTCGTTTTAAAGTTTGTAATATACCAATGTCATATTCAATTCTTTGCTAAACAATGTTATTAATAATATATGTAAAGCAACCAGATACTTTTAAATTAAGGGAAAGCAGCAAAAAAAACATAATTATTGTTGATCAGATGTTAGCTAACCTAAGCCTTAGCATCCTAAGGGCATGCTTATGATAGTAGATGTTTGCATGATGTACAAAAATGTGTCAAATTTGAAGGAATATTTTGATTATTGTGATGGGTTCGTAAATATATACGCTATACTTTACTATTTACCACTATACTTCAGTTAAAATGAGTATAGTGTAATTATTAATTTTACTTTTGAAAAAATATAAAAAAAAAAATTACCGCTGTGACATTGAAAATAATGTTTAGTCTAAAAATAGGCTATCTGTGACTTTAACATTTTTATTTTTTTGGTTTTTTATGTAAAACAATCAAGTTTAAATTTTAAAGGATTTAGTTTTGTTTGTTAATACATGTTTATCGGTAACAAGATTTGTTTTATAAATAAATATTTACGCAATTCATCAAAATAATCGATGTATAAATAATATATTTTTGTAAATAAATTACGTGGTTTGAATATATAAATTATATTACATTAGATCAGGGTATGTATATGTAAATACCATAATACACCAGGCTGTTTTCGCATCTATACTACAGCGTATATGGAGCAAGTTCGTATAAATGCGCGTATATACGGGCCAAAATGCCACCAGTATGAAATCAGCCTAAAATTAAATTATTCAGATGCAGCTTCTAACAATAAACAGTGCCAAATAAATAATTTACTAAATTTTATCGTCCATTTGATGTTAGGGCTTTTACATTTCATCTGGTCTGATATCAATTTACCGATTCTAAAAATCAAGACATTTAACCAAAAGAGGTGTTAAAGTACTTTTAATGTGTCTTGGGTACGGTGGAGTGTAAAACGCTCTTACAAAACAGAACTTCCAGCTATAGTAAACGAGGAATAATACTAATGCCGGGTACAGACCAAGCAAGCGAAAGCTAACAAGAACGTTCGCCGAGCCTTCACCTTTGTCGTTGTCTCCATATACGTATTAACTGATTAAATGAGAAGTAGCGGTGATTTTGCAATAAATAGTTACTAATTATTAATTAAATGAATGTAGTGTGTATTTTTAACAAATATTCATATGTGATTAGTCCATAAATATTTTTTCCTTATTTTTATTATTATTTCGACATTATAAAATGTAAAGCTATTTAAATCTACAATTTAATGAAAGATACATATAATGGTGATAATTTTGTTGCGCACTTACTAAACTAATTTTGAGTTATCGCTATCTTCTTCCGACGAAAGTAAGAGACAAACCACTTTTAGTGATGTCAGATTAGTCTGTAAACGACATTTCTGCAGACGTTTAAATATATCACTCGGAAAAAGTTGATTAAAGATATCGCAATCTGACATGTCTAGAATGTTCCTTCTTGTTTTTGTTACATTTGAAAAAGATATAATACGTTTAGTTTGTGAACAACGAAATCACCACCATTAACAAGTCAAGAAAAGATGTTTTTTTGTCAAGGTAGGAAAAGTTCGCGTTTTGTATGAGATTATTTGCTTGGCTAAAGTTAAAATTAATTCGTTTTTATATTCTAACACACCAAATGCCTCTTAAAAAATGACCGGAACAATGATGCGAAACTGAACTAAAAGTGATCAATCAATTTATATGCGTCCGTACTCCGTTCGCTTTTCTTCGCTTAGTCTGTACCCATCATAAGGCCTTGGGTAAAGACCCAAGTAAATTCACGTCAACTTTTATAGCAATTAAAATGTCGCAAAGAATACATAATGATAGGAATAAAGCTTAGAAAATAATTTCATGTTTAAATCTGTAGTAAATTGAATTAAAATAGTTCTTTAACTTATAGAACAATCATTGTTTTAATAAAATTGTCCGTCCACTTAGACACAAGCTACATTTTTATTAGACATTTGAACTCGTAGATAATCCAAGTAACACCAATACATTGATATACATTGTAGACACTATTTGTAATTTTAATAAAAAAATAAAAGTGCAAGGGCACGGAAACTAGTTTTCCTTTTTACACATTCGCGTTTACAATGCAAGATTCATACATAGTACAAAAATGCAAATAAAACACATTCGCCATAACATATTTGTCTCTTTCAACTTAGCTATTTTAGAGCGAGATAAACGTAGGTCAAAATTATGTATGTCCAACCAAAACTCTAACAAAAATTTACCTAAAATAATAGTATCCTATGAGTTATTCCACAATCTTTACTATTACGATTTTTGTTTTTGTGTTTAATTAACGCGACAAATGTCAAATATTGTCCTTTTTTACTACGACATAAACAAAAAATCTTATTGTGATATCTAAACATGTATCAGGAACACGATATAAGATACTTAACAATGACTTAGTATTTGTCAAACCGAGTTACTCTTACGCATATCAGTTTTTGAATGTTTAGCTGTAATATGTTTCTTTTATAAAAATTAGGTTAAATTTTGTACGGGAGTGATCTGTTGGGCTACTTTTGAATCTCGATTTCATGAAATTGGTATCGAATATGTGATTTTAGGTACCTACTCTTGAACAAAACACTAGCGAACTATTAACGTTTAGTTAATGATAAACAATAAATTATTTTATCGGATTCGGTATTTTTTTCTGCTCAATTTTACTAATCCGCTGGTATCTACTGTGCTCTAATATGACATATCCGATTCTAAATTTCAATTTGCATAAAATGGAGATTCCAGGGTAACCCTACTGTGCTTGTTCTTTTTTCTCATAAACAATTTGTATATACGACGATAATTTATAGAAAATGGTTAGTTCATAGCGTTATATTGTTACGTTCTAGTTCATATTATATCATCGTTCTCTTTAGAACGTAATAAATATTTCATTAATATACATTTACCGATTATACATACCATGGGCGGATTTGAAGTTTAGAATTTGAAGGTTGAATGAAAAGTTGAATCTGAGAAAAAATATTGTTTGGGGAAGATCATGACTCTAATTTATTATATTAGAGCTTGAATCTTCTTGTAAATCCGTCCCTGGGCATTTAAATGGTTTTAAATTATTTTCTATCGAAAGAGATTCTGCCACTTCATATAATATAAGTTTGTTACGTTCTTGATATCATCTCGTGAATAAATTCTGTAATATCTGATTTTAAACTTAAATCGCCTATATGTGACTATAATTTTTAGATATTTATACGGGACAATTAAGTTTTTGAGACAATTCGTTCCAGTTACAAAAACAGTCTCATAATGACTCCCGTCTATGTCAATAGACCGACGTATCGAAAAAAAATAGTTTAGTATCCAGTATAAGTATCTAAAAATGTCAGCAATATTGCTATTATTATTAAATTCTGGATACAATTGTTTGTTAAAATGATAAGTGCCGTACCGGATAAATAATTGCCTGTACGACCCAATAGATTTGATCATATTGACCTGTTAAATTACGATGAGCAACTTAATTCCTAACTTTGTACGAGACTGAGAGTAATTTACAAATAGACCGATTGTCACTGGCATACTTGACAATAATAAAAAAAACATATCCTATAAACTGATTTTTGGTCGATGTGCCATAGGTAGGTTGGTAGGCTTATGAAAAAAAATGTTACGCCGATTCATGATAAGTAGTAATACTGTTTCTTCGAAACACGTTGCGATAGACACGTAACTCTTTTGGCATTAAATAGTGGTTTATTTTTAAAATTTTCAACGACTTGTATTATTTGCAATGCAAAACCGCTATTAAAAAATACCTTTTTTATAATTTCTCAAGTCTGAAAGTTTCATGGAAATAATTTGGCTCGGGTTACTCAGTATGTATCAGCCAGTGTCTGTCATACCTCATGTCTAAGGTGGCCACACCTTCCGTTTTATAGAGATGGTAAGAAGGCTATTGTCATGTCAGGCACTATTGTCATAGGGGCTATATTTGCAGAGCAAATGTTACGTGTTGCGATTGTCTAAGGTGCGTAGGATATTAATTATTTATAGTATTTGAAATTTGTCGTATTAAACGAAAATTTAATTAAATCAACCTCCTACTTAAAGAAAAAACCTATGTCCCGAAAAGGGCTGAAAATAATTGGCCACTTTAGTCATACCGATTACTACTACTACGTGGGCTTTTTGATAGTCTCAACAAATTATGGTATCTGGTTTATGGTATATTTGTGCTTGTTTTTTTACTGTGGCATAACCGTATTTGGTGTTAACAGAATAGGATTAGTTTTGCTAAGAAAACCTAGTTTTTTTGGATATATTTGAACTTTAACTATTCATAGTCGCCATGGTTTTCGTGGAAAAAGGAAAGTACCGAGATATTTTGTATGCTTAAGTTGCAGTTCGAGTGATGACTGAATCGCCCGTTTATTTATTGTAATATAGTTGTAATGTTCCTTGTATAAGGCACTAACTTTACTTAAGTTTGTTATACCGGTTGTGTCGTTCACTGAACTTGCATTAGTTAATAGTTGAGCCACTGAGGCAGTTGAGAAATAATTTGTATAAGAAAGGTGGTATTAATAAATATATTTTGTTTCTAAATGTATATTTTATTTCTTTTTAGGTAGCCGGCATACCCGTATAATAGCCCGAAAAATGTGGAGCCGCCCTTAAATTTATGTAGGGCTTTTTTGTTTCTTTAAACAAAACAATTTAAACGTAAAACTGCAAAAATCCTCCTCCAGATTTGTTTAAAATATAAAATACTAGCTGCCTGTTCCGGCTTCGCTCGATGGTAAGTTTTTGAGATGTAAGTATATCTTTATGATTTGATTGAAATCGGTTAAGTAGTTTAGTTTAGTCCATCGCTGACGAACAACATGACATGTATTTTTATATATTAAGATGAGTAAAGTATATAATATATAAGTAGTTGATAGAGTATACCTAACTCATAAACTACTCTTTGGATTGTGCTCAGATTGACATGGGACTGCCTTTAAAAATGATCATGGAAATGCATTCATGATTGGCGGAAGCGCGTAAAAAGAAAAAAAAAACAGGTAGCTCGTGAACCCGAGATGAGACTTCTTTGAGGAATCAATTGTTAATCTGTCGGTAACAATATTGAAGGTTCTAAAAATAGTGATAGGGCCATATCTTAAAATAACGCTTTTTATCCCAAAACGTTGTAAGTATGTTTGTTACTTTAGTAATGGTCAACAGGAAGTTTTTAAACAATTTTGATTGAGTTTCTCACAATTAGAGGCAAATTGGGTTCGTAAAGGAACGAAAATACCTTCGATAATAGAATAGTTCTTTAGAGACGCGTCAAAGTGTAGCTGTCGTTAGTTATGGTACCATTTAACGCAATTGTATAAGCGCCTTTTGAAAGACCCAAAGTTCTTATTTATTTATATAGTATTTTAAATATAAAATTCAACAATGTTGATGTTTGGAATTAAAAAAATAGTAGGTAATTGTATAGCATAAGCCCAATGCACAATTTATCCCTTTAAACCCTAATAATAAACGTTTGAATGCCTTAAAGTTAAACCCACGGTCTAACCAAAAATTTATAAACTTGAAAAAAAAAAACATTTTTGTACAAATGTCACTCGATGAGCTTTGGTAAATAAAAATAATGCCACCGTTTAAGTTATCTAAAAATATCGAATTACTATTTTGAATGATTCAAATTGAATAATCAAAACCTAATTTCATGAAATCGGGTTTTAATGATTTAAATTGATTACTTGATGCAAAATACTTAAACTAATGTCGGATGCTAACACCTATACCTAAATCTTAAAAAAGATGGAGGATTAAGGTAAGTTGTTTTTTGTAATGTAACAAATAAACCGAAGAATTGGTCTGTTTTAAACTGAAAATGTTTCTCTTTGCATACCTACTAAACCAGATTTAGCCCCAAGCATTACAAAAAAATTTAAGATGTAAAAGTTGAATAAGCAACTCGTAAATACACCAAATTTTATTAATGCTTTGTGCAAAATCTGGTTTAGCAAGCAATGGGAAACATCTTCAGTTTATAAAAGACCAATTATTCGGCTTATTTGTTACATTACAAAAAAATTTTGAACAAGCAGCAGATGTAACGGGAAGTGGTATTACCAAAGAAAACAACATTTAAACAAGATCACTTTTATTCCTGGAATAAGACTCTAAAAAATAAGTATTATAAGTTTAGACTTCAGTAGAATACCAACTGAAAAAACTGCGGGGATGTCTACGGTAGTACCAACACACAGGATCAACAAGTAGTTGGCTTGCCACATATACATAACTTGACTTTCTCTTTACCACATTTCTGGAATCATAAATAAATTACATAAGAGTTAATAATGACGAAGACAATATAATTAATCTCTGAAAATAAATAGCTTTTAGCTGAAAACAAATAACAAAAATAATTGATCTTACTCTAATTTCATATACCTAAGGTTTCCCTATGTTGGTCCGGGACTGCTGTCTAGGATAGACCTGTCGACCAGGCATCTCATAAGAAACGAGCACTGGTAAATGTGAGTCCGTGCGAAAAAGACCTCTGGTGGTGCTGTTCAGCAACTTGCCCGTGTAAGGATCTACCTCCTTACCTATTCCTGCCCCCATAATCTCTATCGTGTTGCGCTCCGGTTTGTAGAGTAGCTGGTAGACTTCTACAATTGGCCTGACATCTCGGACATAGACAGCGACGCACCTGTAACATCAATGATGTCTATGGGCTACGGATGTCTCGTACCATCAGGAGACCCGTGTGTTTGTTCGCTAACCTATCACATTTTGCCAAACAGTTATGACAGTTATGTATCACAGCCCACAGGCCTTCTCTTTGTGTAGATCTGTGTCCTTTATGTCAATTATCTGCTTCCAAGCCTGAAGTTTATAAAAGGAGAGCCTAAATTAAATGGTTAAATGTCGCCTCTGTGGTCGAGCGGTCCGGGTGTTGGACTCGATTGCATGAGGTCTCGGGTTCGAACCCTGGGTCGGCCAACAAAAAGAAAATTGGATTTTTCCAATTTTCTAATAAAGAAAATGTTGGTCGGGATTGGAAACGTGCCCGGTTGGCGATAGGCTTGCCGCCTTTCACATTATGGGACTTAGTATCTTCGGCTAGTCGTGGGTGCCCTGGTTGTGCCTCTGCCTACCTCTTTGGGGATATGGGCGTGAAGATCCTTTTTTTTTAATTAAATGGGTATCAATAATTGACCACTTCGTTGGTCGAGTTGCTAGCGGCACCTACCTAGACGGATCAATCGCGAGGCTCGGGTTCGATTACCGTCGGGGGATTTGTGTGATGAACATTTAGATACATGAATTTTCGGGTGTTTATTAAATTTATTTTGGTATCTATTTAAGTATTTTTATGTATTAAAATCATTGCCTAATACTCATAATACATACATACATATCTTCACGCCAAGTCCCTTACGGGGTAGGCAGAGAGTATCGAGTGCCAGACCTCACGATCCTGACAAACCTGTCTTGCTTCCTTCACATTCATTACCCTTTTCATACAAACACGCCGGTTTCGGAGACTCTTGACACCACCCTCGGATACTCATAATACAATCGTATAATTTGCTTACTTTGGGGGTTCGATTCAATTTGTGTAACTTGTCTAGGGATATTTGTTATTATTATAGTAAAACAATTGGAAAAACAGTGCTGTTCAGCAACTTTCAAGGCTGGTGATCCACTGCCTTACCTATTCCTGCCATCATAATCACACTAGCGCTGTCCGTTCCAGAGGATAGGTTAGCCGGTAGACTTGTACCGTAAAACACCACCGCCACAGACGCACTTTTAACGTCCATGGTGTCTAAAGTCGTGAATGGTAAATAAGTATCACTAAATAAATAAATAAATATCTCTGGACAAGTTACACGAATTGAATCTAACCCAAAAGTAAGCAAATTATATGCTTGTGTTATGGGTGTTAGTCAACGATACTAATACGTAGAAATACTTAGATACCAGAATATATTTAATAAACACCCAGACCCGGAAATGCAGACATCTAAATTTTCATCACACAAATGCCTGCCCCCGTCGGGAATCGAACCCGAGCCTCGCGTTTTGGTCGATGTAGTTAAGCGTGTACGTTAGCCACTCGACCAACGAGGCAGTCAATAATACGAGTACATCAAAGAAAGTTACGTGTTTGTGCACCCTTATCCTGTGAAAATCACAGGCTTTGGTAAAATATAGCACCTGCTTGTTGACTATACTATTATACTATATCTACTACTGAATCGCCTCTGTGGTCTAGCGGTTCAGTTGTTGGACTTGACTGCATGAGGTCCCGGATTCGATTTCCGGGTCGGGCAACAAAAAGAAAATAATAAAAAAAGGTTGCTCGGTATTGGATATGTGCCCGGTTTACGATAGGCTTGCCACCTATCACATTGTGGGACTTAGTGTCTTCGGCTAGTCGTGGGTGCCCTGGTTGTGCCTCTGCCTACCTCTGCGGGGATATGGGCGTCATGATACTACTGATATACTAGATCTACTATTTTCTATAGCAGGAGTGTTTATTTGAAAATTATACCTCTTTAGTGGTATCAGGCGGCTTCTCGATAGTTTTATTCTCTTGTTTTGCGCATGATTTTGAGAACATGGAAGAGTAGTATTTGTTTATATAAGATTTATATCTGTAAAACAATGCAGAAAACGCCAACAGAGATGCCAAGAAGCCAAGACCCGTCTTGCTGCCGAAGGGTTTGGCGAAGCTGCCGAAGAATCTGGCGAAGAAACCGCGCACACCACCTGAACCACCGTTGTCGGGACGTCTACCTCTACCTCTGTGTCGGTCACACGTGAGCCGCTCTAGTTCTTCTGCGCTGTAACATACAGAATTAATGGTTACTGAGAAAAAGAAGGAAAAGGATAAGAAATATACTCTGTGAATAAAAAATAATGATAAGGAATATACTCTGTAGTAAGGGAGCCCAAGAGGGGATTTTTGCGGTAATTCAGGCGCGTATGGAAGATGATATACCCTTTAAAAGATGATGATGATGATGATACCACGGTAAAAAACCTCCATTATGTATCAAATCTCTAAAGCGCCTTTAGAGATTTGATATATGTAGGGTAGTGTAGGGTAGTCTAATTATTTTTTCTAGAAAATGTAATCGGGCACGCAAATGAAAGCACAGTAACTTAATTTTTTTTATAATAATACTAGCTGAGCCCAGCAAACTTTGTATCGCTTGACATTAATGCTTCGACAGTAGCGCAGTCTGTCGGATCCGATGTGAAACATTCCAAAATCAACAACGACTTATTATTAAAAAATTAATCAAAAAACATTTTCCAGGAGACCAAATTGTGAATCTAAACCATTCTCGAATTCCCTTGAACACGCACAAAAACTTTCATCAACATCGGTATAGCCGTCTAGAAGGAGTTCAGTGACATACACACTCACAGAAGAATTACATATAGTAAGATATTCTCGTAAGAGCTACTTCGAAAGTGGACAGGTAGTTTTTTTATACAAATGGGCCAGCATCATGTAAAGCAAACTTATCCAAGTCCAATATAAGTTCGAAAGCAAAAAACAAAATCCTTAAAATCTATTGCTATTGGTCAATAGCTGCATCCGTGTTGAGTACAACTTACTTTCTTTGCCTATTACGTCTACCCGGTAAAAAGAGGATTGGCTTTCATTAGTCATCTTTTAATTTGGTATGTATTATTTGTTCTCAATCAGAAGGTCAGTATTCTTTTACTAAAGCTATTCGTACAAATTATGTCAATATCACTAAAATTAAAAAAAGCAATAACCCCCTACAATACCTACACGTAATGTATAAGCCACCTCGATCACGTCAATTTTAAAATTACAAAAAAACACATCGAAATCGATGCTTTCATTTCAAAGTTACGATGCCCCACATAGACATTCAGAGACAAACATTTTAACATATAACACCACTCTTTTGTAATCGGGGATTAAAAATAACGTTATTTAACATCGTATTTTGTGAGTGCCCTCCAAAAGTTTTGAATGTATCAACCTTCGACACTTGTTTTCTTGGAAGAAAAACAACCCTTAAACAGGCTTTGAGCACGTGAAATACACTCAATCACTTCTGGCACCTTGTCTGGCCACCACCTTGCAACGACACTAGCGCTGATTCCTTTTATATGTGTACTTTTAAGCGTTATCATTTTTAAAAAAATATACCCCATATCGGTATACTTCATTGTAACTGACTAATAACCAAATTATTTTTGAATATATCAAAGATTATCTTAAAATTGAAAATATTCAATGAATCCCCGACATTGGTTTATAATGCCACAGACAGACATATACACTGCCACAGACAGACATATACACTGCCACACATACAACCTACAACACCTCTTCTTTATGTTCTTTCGATAAACTGCACAGATTGCGAAACATAACGTTATCTCCTAATTCCTATGAATTCTTTCTTAATTTGGATAGATCTAGTTAAGACGAATCTAATGAGTCAAAACTCGACAAGTTTACCAGTAGGCACTCCAGAGTTACGTGTCTTCTAGCTTCATCATCGGACCAGCTCAGTTGCACCAGTATTCGTCAGTGTTTTAACTATTAAGTCTCACATATGCTCGAAATTGTAAAAAAAGACGCATAGTGCGTCTAATATCCATTCCGATGCTTACAAATGAAGCCGATGGCCTTGAACACCTGGATAGATCTCCATCAACTATAGTAAAGAACCATTTTGATCACGTCAGCTTTCAAATAGAAAGAACCGCATCAAAACCCGCTAAAGAGCCACGACGTCACACAC
>NJDD01001685.1:178279-203407 GCA_002245505.1 Calephelis nemesis | reverse complement strand
TTGGGGGTTAAAAATATGCCTCACCTACCTCATAGCCATGTTGGTAATCTGATTGTGCAGCGGCTCTGAGTTATGCCCTGAATTGTTTTATTTTCTGTAGGCCTAAGTTATTAAACTGTTTTCAAATCTGTAATAAACGTTTTGAAGAAATATGCACTTAAAAGAATAAATAATTGTTCAAAAGTATATCTAACGTGAACATCTATTGACTATTCAAAATTAGTCATTTCTCGCACTCGAAACAATTTATGAAAATCATATCGCGCCAGCTATTAGTTGTTATCGTAGTAGTAGGGGAGCCTAGGATGCTTTAATTGTGTGTTTTTCAGGTATTTTTAACTGTACGAAGAGCGTTTGGAAGCTAAAAAATATTTACTAATTACACATATTTGTTAATAATACTTAATGTCGATAATATGCATGCATGATGAATGTCCCAAACATGTACATCAGCCAATTTCCCGTAATGCCAGTTAAATATATGTAGACGACTTGTTTTTTTTTTTGAAAATTTCTGACCCTCCCACTATCTTAACCTCAACAATCTTCAGACTATTGAGTTACATACAAGCACGCAATGAATCTACATTAATGAACCTGACGTGCGCGAGTTTTTTTCAAGCGAAATTAATTTAAGAATAAGAATGTATTTCACATATTAAGAATGATTCTTGTGACGCTTTTTTATCGATCTGAAAACTACCATAGGATCGTAACGCGGCCATTTAGGCCGACTACCCTAGGCACACGGTTTTATTTAAAGATTTTTTAATTATTGAAACGCTTTACGATGGTGTCTTAATCTGACGCGGTCGAATAACTTCACAAATCCCCTCTCTGGACTCCCTACTATACAATCACCACGATATTTATACTTTTTGTCAAGTCAGTACTGAAGCAAAAAGTAATTGATGTTCACGCTAGATGTATGAATACAATATTTTCCATACCAGTCACACATTATGCATAATGGCAAGGGCCAGTGTTGTTTATGAAATACTTCTTAGCGTTGAACTCATCTTAATGTGCATTCATGTATTGGTCCTTCTTATTTTCGGTTTATTTAACAGATGTATCCATTTTAATTTTTATTAAAGAATAGAACAAGAATTTAGATTTTCTTCTTCATGACAGATGTCATCGATTTGACTTTGATTTTTCGCCGTGTTTCAAACACTGAAAAGTAAATTGAAACAGAACTTATTTTAGGTTCTAAAAAGCAGTCAGCACAATGATAGTGCGTCGTTTATATGAGATCGGAAGAAATTCGGGTACGTACACTTAGTACCTACTAAAATACTCGCATGCATTAGTTCCAGCTTCATTGACGAAAATATTTCACAAGTTTACTATAGGCATTGCGTTCTGAGAATTTTGTGTACTTATCTAATAAAATCGATACACAAGCTTGCAGGTTTAAATGTAAAACGATGTTTCATACAAACTTTCAACCCCTATTTTTTTATGACATGGAAGGCAAACAAGCAGACGGATTTCCGAACCGGAACACGTCAACAGCAAGCGCAGCTTATGGCGGCAGGAGTAGGTAAGGCGTTGGTACCCATACGGGTCAGATGTCACGGTGTTAGCGACGGTAAGCCTATACTCGCCTTTTACGAGCTGCGTGGCACAGGAAGGCAGATGGTCTATTCTACAAAGTACCTAGTATTAGAAGTGACCGTAAGAATTACAAGTTTCAGCATTTTTTGTTTATTGTTTTGGTTATTAAAAAAAAAGTATCTTCACGCCCATATCTCCGAAGAGGTAGGCAGAGACACAACCAGGGCACCTACGACTAGCCGAAGACACAAGTCCCACAATGTGATAGGTGGCAAGCCTATCGCCAACCGGGCACATTTCCAATCCCGACCAACATATTTTTTTAGAAAATTGGAAAAATCAAATTTTCTTTTTGTTGGCCGACCCGGGATTTGAACCCGGGACCTCATGCAGTCAAGTCCAACACCCGAACCACTAGACCACAGAGGCGATATTTGTTTATTAAGTTTCAGTTTTCTGTGACATCAGGAAGTGCCCTATGACTTCTCATGATCTTGCAGTGGAAAAATCGCCAGTTTTCAGATATCAGTAACATCTCGAGTATATGAGCTATAGTTGAATTTTGTCGAATGTCAAACTAAGTTTTCCCGGGTACAAACATTCACCCACATTCGGATTGTGTACCTACCATAGAAATATTTTATCTATCATTCTTTCCACATGACGAAACCAACAGAGCATTCCCTTTCTCATTTTAACACCAACACATCCTTTCAATCGCAATCGTTCTCAGATCTCACTGTTACGAATGCACTCATCGAGCGTTATTCCACGGATTTTCAGTAGCACTCTCATTTCGACCGCATTTATCCAAATTTCATGCTCTTTCTAACATACCCAACTCTCGTTTCCATACACTACTACTATTTCTGACACATCTAATACTCGTTTCATAAATTAACGTTGAATTATTTAAAGCGAGTCTAGCATCGTAATTCAAAGCCTTGCTTTGTAATCGCGTACCCAGCGCTTTATTCACACTATTCCATGCATACAGTTTCCTTTCTACATCCACGGTGTACTTTCCATCACTGGTAAAAGCACTACTAGGATACACAATTCTATTCATTCTATCCAGCACTACATCAATCAATTAAAACTCTTACTTTCTGGCTACAGACCCGAGCGTCTGATATTAAAAGTACGCCACATTTTTTTCAGTGTAAGTTTTTCCCATTTCACACCCCCACCCTATTATTACTTGTGTACTGACCAAACCGTCGCCGATCTTGCAAGTACAAATATAGTTTTTGGCGCCCAGGTTCTGGTTAGGCCCGCTAGTATATGCTTTCTGGCTCCCTCCGAACATTTTGTATAGCAGAGCCAGGAGCCCCACTCCGATCACCACCCCCGCAGCAATTGGCATCCAGTCACGATTGCTACTCATAGCTGAAACACGAATTAACGTGGACAACATATTTTACATATGAGATGAAATGATTATAGTAGTATTCTTAACGGACTTCAGAACTGATTTTGATGTACCTTTGGGAAGGTAGGACATGATTTCAAAATGGTCCAATGTTTGGTCCGGGCTCCTTTACAGAATAGACCATCTGCCTTCCTGTGCCAGGCAGCTTGTAAAAGTTACCGTCACTAATGCCGTGACATCCTACTAGGTGGTAGAGTTTCGCCATGACCCGCCCGGATTGGTACCACCGCCTTACCTATTTCTGCCACCATAACGGAAGATATCCGATAAACTTACTTTTGCTCGAGGTCTAACATCACGGCCTTAGGTTGGCAACACACCATTACCACCTTTTGTGTCTCTAGGCGGCGTGAATTTCTTACCATCAGGAAATCCGTCTGCTTGCTTGCCTTCCATTATCATAAAAAAATGTCGTTTCTTAACTTCGCTCTTGTCATACATGTTTGGAGTATGAACGTGAGAAATGTCAAATAAACGACTGACCTTTTCCGTGTTACGGTTTCCAATTAAGACGGCAGCATTATGTCACATTCAAAACGAAAGAGAAGCACTTATGCACACACCATGTAAAATAAAATTTAAAAAACCCCCGACAAAAGAACTTAATTTTTCTTTAAAAAGTAAAAAAATCGGCTAATCTCCCCACTTTCACCCCCCACAACTTCTAAACGGCTCAACCAATTTTCATCAAACATGTCTAAGAACACTCGCACATAAGTTACCTTTAATACAACAAAAAAAACTAAATTAAAATCACTGCGTTCATCCTTACTGTACATCCGTACTGCTGCATCCGTTCGGGAGTTATGATGCCACAGACAGATAGACACGTCAAACTTATAACACCCCTCTTTTTGCGTCGGGGGTTAATAACAAGAATGACTCTATTTTTAATTTTTTCCTTATAATTGAATTCAGGAATTCACTTTTAAGGAAAACTGACTGTTGGTTTGACTTTCTTCACGATCCAGAGACCTACCCTCTTTTAAACCTCTTTTAATTGACACGTGATTTATTCTGTGATCTGTAATTCTGTGCTTATCCCAATGTTATTGTATGGAAGTGAGAGTTGGGTATGTCAGAAAGATCATGAAAGTAGGATAAATGCGGTCGAAATGAGAGCACTACGGAAAATCTGTGGTGTAACGCTCGCTGACCGCATTCGTAACAATGAGATCCGAGAAAGAGTGGGATTGAAAGAAAGTGTTGGTGTTAAAATGCGAAAGGGTTCGGGCATGTGGAAAGAATGACAGATGAAAGATTGACAAAACAGATATACAATGCGAATGTGGATGGATGTAGGTACCCGGGGAGACCAAGGCTGACATTTCACGATCAGATCAATCGAATATTATCCGAGGGTGGTGTCAAGAGTCTCTGAAACCGGCGTGTTTGTATGAAAAGGGTAATGAATGTGAAGGAAGCAAGACAGGTTTGTCAGGATCGTGAGGTCCGGCACTCGATACTCTCTGCCTACCCCGTAAGGGACTTGGCGTGAAGATATGTATGTGTATGTATGTGTGTGATTTATTCCAAGTCTATCTCTATAATTTGAACTTAGTAAATCAATGGTTTTTATTGACAGATTTTTTTAGAATAAGACAACCTAATGACGCCTCCGAAGGGAGTAGACCAATTATTTATTTCCATAATTGATGCGTTTGACCCTCTGTAAATAAGACAATTTTTATCACAACCATAATATGGATACTGCGAAAATGCAAAGCCTTTGTACTTGATATAAGACATAGTTCCTTCCAGATACCACTTATCCAGGTTTCACTGTGCTTAGGTGTTTTAGAAATGTATGGTGATTACAACAGGTTTAAAATTAGTGTTAGGGTAGGTAATATGGATTAAATTCTTACATAAGGATCTGTACATCAACTACATCATTTAGCTATACGGTACTTACAAACTTCTTTGGTATAAATAGTATATCTTTAGTTAAGAATATTATATGTAAAAGTTTTTGTATCCTAAAAATAAATGTTTACAAATATTTTTCTATTTATTAAACTTATATTTTTGTTTTAGTAAAATTTTGACAGGGCTGTCAAATTACTGACAATATTGCACAGATTGCACAGATTCAGAATTTTCTGATCTAAAATATAGAGGTAAAGTAATGTAACAGTTCTGTAAAAAAATAAATCACCCAATAACATTTTATCACTTTTATCCCAGTGCGTACAGGCAAAATTCAGTTTACCTACATATTGTGCACAGAGTTTTGTTAAAACTTAGATTTAGGTTCTGGGGGCTGATTACGTATCTCAGTAGCGAACTCAAATGGGAAAAGTGTACATCAAATAGCTGTCAAATGACGTGATTTATATTTTCTATCTCTAGTGACCAATAGAAATACAATAGAGATAGCAAATGTAAAACACGTCATTTGACAGCTATTTGATGTACACTTTTCCAGTTTGAGTTGGCAACTGAGTTACATAATCAGCACCCAGCATAAGCTCTACCACTAAGTTCAAAATAGGTAGGTACTAGCTGCGCCCCGCGGTTTCACCCGCGTAAGTCCCAATCCCGCGAGAACTCCGGGATAAAATGTAGCCTATATGTTATTCTGGGTCTTCAGTTACCTACATACCAAATTTCATCGTAATCGGCTTTGTAGTTTTTGCGTGAAAGAGTAACAAACATCCATACATCCATACATACAAACTTTCGCATTTATAATATTAATAGGATATGGCGTTGGTTGCTTTTACTTATAGGGTGACACCCGCACTTCACAGGTTCACTCAAATGAAAGGGACAAAAAATTAATGTATTTGAATAAAATGACGTATATTACTCATAGTTAAAAATTCTTCCTTTTTCTGAACCTTTTCTTAACCTGTTGAATACGTCGTTATAAAAATAATTCAGCATAAAATTTAGGTTTACCTATTAAATATGAATGTAGGTATCAAATTAGTGTTGCCGGTTTTCCGCTTTAGTCTAAATGAAGTAAATCTTGTAATAGAACTTTAAATAAATTTAGTCAAGACTCTTCAGTTAAGGGTGGTAATTATATGGGGTACAATCTGTGGTGACACCTCTTCTTGGGGGGGTGGATATTTTGTTATTAGTAATATAAAGCAGAGCAATAGATAGATCGACTAAATTGATGAAACTTTTGTAATAAACAGAATTATCCGCCAGCATAAAATTTTAAACAATAAAATCACGTTTATTATCTACATAAAAACGAACGTTACGTATTTGGCCGATAATTAAAAAAAGCAAGCAAGATTAATACAGTTTCAATAAGACATTAATCTTATTGTACTTAAGATGCAATGTAAATAAAGTCATGTTCACTGAAGGTTGAGTCTTATTTGTCGAATGCATATATAAATGTTTCAAGGCTAAAATATCATCCAGAAAGTTTGTAGGAAATTTTGTAGTATCTTTCTCAAAGAACTTATAGTAACCTTCACTTTTGTACATATTTCACAAATATTTATTTTGTACATTTTCACGACATAAAAATTAGAAAAGTTGTGACAGAAATAGTTTTGCTGCCTATTTTTCTTGACAAAATTAAACAACCCGTTCTGCCACTGAGTCCACTGTCCTTTTCAATTAAAACTGATGGTTAAACAATCTCGAGCATAAAAAAATACATCGCATCTTCACCCATAACTCTTCTAATATCAATCTAGAATATTTGATATTTTCCATCATCGGCGCTTGGTACAACTTCCAAATATTCATATTTTAAAATGAAGAAACACTTGTACTGTCTTACGTATCTTCACGCCCATAACCCCGAAGAGGTAGGCAGAGGCACACAGGGCACCCACGACTAGCCAAAGATACTAAGTCCCACAATGTGATAGGTATCGCCAACCGGGGACATGTCCTATCCCGTGCAACATTTTTTTTAATTAGAAAATTGGAAAAACCCAATTTTCTTTTTGTTACCTGACCTGGGATTCGAACCCGGGACCTCATGCAGTCAAGTCCAACAACTTAACCGCTAGACCACAGAGGCGTTTTACGTATCACTTATAAATTTATTATTTTATAAATAGCCTACCGGTACACTAGGTAGTACGTAGTAGTTTAAGTTCTAGCCCTGATGACGCTATCATAATCAAAGCATAGGACGGCCACCCACGAGATGGACAGACGACCTCATGAGTTATGAGGGTCGCGAGGACTCGCTGGATGTAGGTCGCTTCCATCCGGTCGAAGTGGAAGTCAACGGGGGAGGCCTATGTTCAGCAGTGGACGTCCTATGGCTGGAATGATGATGATGATGATTCGCCATAAACGTGCGGAAATCCTTTACGGAATCCCGTTTCGAATTTTGCCAAGTCCTACAAATCCAAGCAAATCAATGGATCAGCCACACACAAAATTTTCCGTACGGAATGTTTCCGTTTAGAAATTCCGCAAGGGAGCTAGTGCTAACCATTAAATCTATGGTGCTAAAGGAATCACGCAACGAAAAAAGTCATTCTGATCGCAATCCAATATCTCAACTCGCAGATTTAGTATGAGTATGTCTTAATAATTTGTAGTAATTAGTATACGAGGGCCTAACTGAAAGTTTTTAGAACTGGCAACTTAAAAGCATTATATTAAAAAAATAAGTTTAAATTTTGAAAATAGAACTCTTTACCAATAATATTGAGTATACATTTCATTCATTTGTCATTTGTTTTACGATTTGGCGGCAAATTGAAAATTGTCTGTGCACGTCAGAATGAATTTAAGCCGAGAAAATTTTCGTGCAATGATTTTTTATGACTTTCGATGTCATATAAGTCAACAAGAAAGTTATGATAGACTTCGATTATCTTTTCACGATGAAGCCCCATCTCGTGCCACAGTTCACAACTGGTTTAATGATTTCAAACGTGGTCGAACTAATCTCACCGATGATTTGCGTGAGGGACGGCCTTCTACAGCGACGACTGAAGACAATATCAGTGTTGTGCGGCGTATGATAGAGACTGGCAAAAGAGTGACCTATCAGCAGAGGCATAGGTATGAGTCAAGTGCACAAAATCCTCCATGAACATTTAGCGGTCAGGAAGCTTTGTGCTCGCTGGATACCGCATAATTTAACCGAGGCTCAAAAACTCCGCCGTGTTGATTGGTGCCGAGAAATGATCCAAAAATTTAACGGAGGTGACTCAAATGCTGTGTTCGACGTACTAACGGGTGACGAAAGCTGGATTTACTGTTATGATCCGGAAACCAAAAGGCAGTCTGCTCAGTGGGTGTTTTCTTCCGAAGAGTTGCCAACTAAAGTAAAGAGAGGTCGAAGTGTTGGAAAAAAGATGGTGGCCTCGTTCTTCGGAAAGACAAGTCATTACGCGACAGTTGTCTTAGAGGATCAGAAAACGGTTAATGCAGAGTGGTACACTAACAACTGTTTGCCACTTGTCTTGGAAAAAGTTCGAGAGAAACGACCTCGCAGCAGGATCCTCCTTCATCACGACAATGCCTCGTCGCACACCGCCAGGCAAACGATCGACTATTTGGACTTCGAGGAAAACATTTTACGGACGCCGAAGAAGCAGTGGCTGCGTTTCAAAACGCCGTCGAAGAGACCCCTAAGGCCGAGTGGGCAAGGTGCTTTTCTCAATGGTTTCATCAAATGCAGCGATGTATTGATGTAATTGGACGCTATTTTGAAAAGTTATAATAAAACTAATAACTTGCTAGAATGCTTAGTTTTTGATTTTCTAAGAACTTTCAGTTTGACCCTCTTAAGTCGCACAATATTCCTATTTCCATGGTCGCAGCCATTGACCTCTAAGTATATCCTATTTCTATAGAACGTAATGACAGTGCTGCCAAGTTAGCTATTTTTAGCCACATTTTAAATTAGTTAGCTAAAAATATTAAAATTTTACCGCATTTTGGTCATTGTTTAAATACTAGCTAAGCCGGCAAAGTATATTTTTTTACATGAAACTTTTGGTGACAATACCTAACACACAAACAAAAGAATGAGGAACATTCAACATTGGTCAATCCGTTTAGGTGTGTCATCATCAACGGAATTTTTTATGGTAAGATGACTCCATGATAAAATAAGTAGGTACATAATTTTAATTTATACCTTTAAATATTTTTTTAAACTATGTGAGTATTTAATTTTTATTATTTGCCAGGTTTTGTGTGACCCAGTAATAGCTATATTTTTATAGCACCTTTCAAACGAGATTTGGATTCCGAATTTAAAATAGTTACTTTATTAAATTGTAGGTTTACGTGAAATAAAGATTTAAAAAAAAAAGTATCTTCACGCCCATATCCCCGAAGAGGTAGGCAGAGGCACAACCAGGGCACCCACGACTAGCCGAAGACACTAAGTCCCACAATGTGATAGGTGGCAAGCCTATCGCCAACCGGGCACATTTCCAATCCTAACCAACATTTTTTTTTATTAGAAAATTTAAAAAATCCAATTTTCTTTTTGTTGGCCGACCCGGGATTCGAACACGGAACCTCATGCAGTCAAGTCCAACACCCGGACCGCTAGACCACAGAGGCGATAAAAAAAGATTTACTATTATTATTAAATTAGTAAATTTCGAAACGGGATTACGTATAAATTCCGCAATAACGCGGAAAGAAATTCCACTTGTATGTCACCACACAACCTGACAGTGCACAAGTAAGTAGGTACAAGGTATCCTTGGTGATGGTGTGAGACAACAAAATAATACCTCAGAAGTTATAGGTGCAATTCTACTGGCTACCCTTGCCTTTGAATCAGAAAACGACTGTGTCAGAAACTGTCATTAGGCAGAATAAATAGGTAAGGCAGTTGATCCCTACCAGGACAAGTAGCTCAGTGGTATCGTTGGTAACCTGATACATTTACTATATCCTACACCTAAATTACACCTAAATAATTTTGTAACATTTTTGTAACACTCATATTCCGCAAATAAATATTTTTTCTTTCTTTTCTTTTTCTTTCTATTTTTTAATTCATTTCTTAGAAGTTGCCATATAGGGAGATGGTCTATTCTGCACCCGGACCAACACAGGACAGTTTCGATGAGACAGTAAAATGGTAAAACCTAGTTTTAACTGGTAACACACCATCAGTTGGTCGAGTGACTAGCGTACATGTCTTACTACATCGACCATCCGCGAGGCTCAGGTTCGATTCGCGACGGCGGCAGGCGTTGGTGTGATGAACATTTAGAAGTTTGCATTTTCAGGTCTGGGTGTTTATTATTTTGGTATCTATTTTAGTACCTATATTAGAATCGTTGACTAACACCCATAACACAAGCATATAATTTGCTCTTAGATTCAATTTGTGTAACTTGTTCAGCGATATTCATTTCTTATTTTAAAAAAAAGTTTTTAATAGGTGAAATGTTTTAAAAAAAAAACCTATACCATAAAACATTGTTAGTTAAAATAAAAGATATATAGCATTTTTACTTTTTATTTTTGTTTTACGGCTATTACAAGTATGTTCTTCTTAAAAAAATAAATTCGATAGATATAACATCTTTCTTTGTAGAATTTCGTGTAATGAATAAAAATATTTTAAATGCAATAAAACCTACAATGTAATATGCTTATCGTACTTTAATAACCGATACTACTAATACAGACATATATTGTTCTTTCACTTATAAGAATACTTTGTCAAACACTAAAAACACCAACCATTCTTTGCAAGGCAGCAAACACGAAAAATTGCACGTGCTATAAAAAGTTATTAAGGCTGGTTACAAAAGAACTTCCCTAAAAATAAAAAGCTAATAAGGCTGGTTACAGAAGAGAATTAAGTAATAATTAAAAATAATTAAGTAATTAAAAATAGTAAAGTACTTAAAATCTATAAAACGTAAGATATTTCTAAATTCTGAATAGTGATTATTTCAACAAAAAATATTCAAATAAAAAATAGTTAATAGTTATAATTAGTTTCCTAGTATTCAAAACTTAATATTTCATGAATGATTAATCTCAAAGCAGTTAAAAATAGTTACTAGTAGATGTCTTTATACATATAGAAGCAAGTCACACAAGTTAGTTACACTGTTATAGCTCAAGAACGGCTAAACCGTTTTGGGCTGAAATAATATACCAAACTATCTGAACCCGCAAACGTTTTTCTGCTTTTTTTTTGCTGTGATTCAACCTCATCACTTAGGGGTATGAAAAATAGATGTTGGCCAATTCTCAAACCTACTCAATATGCTCACAAAATTTCATGTGAATCGGTCAAGCCGTTTTAGAGGAGTACGGTAACTAACATTGTGACACGACAATTTTATATTTAAGATACATAGAATATGACATAGATCGTTTTTAGAATTATATAGACGCGTCACAAGAATCTTTATATAGATCTACGTGAATAAATATATTTTAATTTAAAAATTGATAGGAATGTAGCTTACAATCAGGAGAGGAGGAGGAGGAGGAAGTTAGGAAAAACAACATTATAATTTTTCCTATACAAACTGAACGGGTGGAACGAAGTTCGCCGGAGCAGCAAGTGTGCTAGAATTATCAAAACATGGAAAACTAATCATCATATCTGAGTAATAATTAACATATAGACGATTAAAATATAGGTTCGGCTTAGCCCTCAATTTAGGTTAAAAAAAACTGCAAAATTGTCTTGCCGCCCGCCATGATGCTTAGTAAAAGTCCTTTATTTTCTGGAATTGATAACTGACTGTCTCATATTATTGACGAAGCCTTAGCAGAATCGAGAGCAATATGATCGCAGTTTTTAACCGTCTCTAATTAAGGAGCAGTTCTCAATTCGACAGTATGTTTTTTTTATTTTTTTTATGAGTGACTGTTCCGCGATTACCAGGCTAACAGCTAAACGATTTTTTTTTTTAAATAGGTCATGATTCCTTGGTAGTGAGTTAGTCGAATTGATAACCTAAGTTAGGTCTTAATTTAAAAACGAAAATTATACAAATTATTAATATGTACTTAAAATATCTTAATTTCACCAGATGTCATTGTCATACCTACATATCTAAATGAAAATCAAAGTAAAAATAAAAATCAAAGTGAAAATAAAAATCAAATTAAAAAAAATATTATAAAAACCGTTTATAATCTTGATACTCTTGAGCAGTCAGAAGATAAACAGCTGCTTGTTTATAGTTGGAAGGCACCTCTAAAGTTGTTATTATTTGTGCTATTTTCCTTCTATATTCATTGAGAATGTGGGGATTCAAACCCTCTATAAGATTTTGACTTTTATTCCAATAGTATGGGATCTTTCCGACCTCCAAAGCTTCTTGAATTTTTTTCAGCATATGCATGAATATAAACTCAACACTTTTGTTCCAAAAGTTTTGTTCTTGAGCGTCAATTTCCCAGAAGAATAAAGTTTTTATATAATAACTAGCGATTTTGTTCATTCCTTGCGTGTCTCTTAGTTTTTTTAACTGTAAAAAAAACAAATTAAATCAACCTTATTTCCTTTTTTAGAAAGCCATAGAACATTAAGTATACTATAATACCTTGTCCATTTTGTTATCAGTCTTTCATATCAGGTAAAAAATATATAATTGCAATTGCAATTGCAATTATATATTTACAAATTGCAAATACAAATTGCAATGTCAAAAAAAGATACAAGTTATTATTAATAAATTATTTTAGCCACAGTTTGGATCATAGAAATAGGAATAGTTAGAGGTCAACAAATTATAGGTGTGTGCCTATTAGTATTGGTAACATCATCAATATTTACCTACTATAAATATAAAAATCAAAGTCACTTTTCGTCGTATTTTCATAAATCAAGAACGGGCTCGCCTATCTAAACCAAATGTTTAGGCTTTGTTCGGACTATTTAGTAGATGGTTTATGTGAAGTTTGCATAAAATCGGTGGAGAGGTTCCTCATTCATCATATTTTTTGTAACAAATGATTTCAATGGCAGATCATTTTGTTAATGGGTATTTTTCAGTCAAATTGAAACTTCTTTCAGACGCGAATTGTGCTGTCATATTGAAACTTTTTTCAGTAGGTAGTTTTTTCTTTTTTGTTTTGTTGTGTTATGCCTCTTAATTATGTCGTTCATATCGTCGGAGCTTGGTGGAATTCCATTCTTAATGTAATTTATTTAAAAACACTTTGTATATATTGTGGAGAGTACAAGTGTTTTTAAATAAATTACATTAATAATACTCTTTAGCAAGAGGTTCATGGGTCACAGACGTAGCGAAACACGTACTGGACCGCTGGTCTATACTATGATATAATATTATAAAGAGGAAACCTTTTATTTTTGTATGTTTGTATTGAATTACTGGACCGATTTCAAAATTTCTTTTACCATTACTTAGAGGAATTCTTCCAAGTCCGTATAGGCTATATTTTACCCCGGAAAATAGATAGGAATTTTCGTGGTAGTGAAAATTGTGGAGTAAGTCGACGAAAAAACTGCCGTACGTTAACGATTCTCGCGAACGCTGTCTAAATGGTTAGAGATGTATGGTTGACTTCTATAGAAAACTTGTAGAACTCAATAATGCCTACAAAAAAGTCCGCGACAGTAATTTAATTATCGTCGTATACTAGTCCTTATCCAAATAATTTATTGAGCAAGATTGTTTCAATAACTATAAATTACTTTTTATTTTATTCCAATCGGACAATTAATTCAAAAGATATTACGAGTTTAAAATTGTAATTGGTATTAAAATGAATGATGACCACCGGCCGATATTGTCGCACGACTCGCACGGCGAAACCGCAGGGGAGGTGGCGCACATCTTGCACTTATTAAAATTGATTTCCGTACTAGGTATTTAGGTACTCATTTTCAAAAGTTCTTTTCAAAAATACTACTTATATTAATCGTTGCTTAAATCTTTTAAACTACGCAACGGATTTTGATGCGGTTTTTTCAAAAGATAAAGTGATTGAAGAGGAAGGTTTATACATGTATATTTTATACCTGTGCGAAGCCGGGGCGAGCCGTTAGTTAGAAATATTTTCTTAATGATAACATTTTGTTAGGAGTTTGCGAGTGTGTAATAAATAACTACATAATATAATATATCTTTAAATTAAAAATATATGAGTCATATCTAAGCATGAACATCGCGGATTCCAATTTCTAATGGTCACAAAGGACCACTTACCACTTATTAAAAGGTATGATTATTTTTGTACAATGAAAAAAAAATGAAAATATCTTTACTTGTAGTATGACATTGTTACAAAAAAGAACACCATTTTTGAGACATCCTTTTAAGTATTATGATACTTGTGACAGGATGCCTCGCGCTTCCATAGCAACATGTTACACAATTTATAACAGTTATTACATAAGAGAAAAAATATACATCACATATGTTAACTTATAAAGTTACTGTTATATGTCTGTTGATGTGTATGTATTTTATGTGTGTGTGTGTGCGCGCGCGTGTGTGTGTGTGTGTGTGTGTGTTTGTGTGTGTATGTGTGCGTGTGTGTATGTGAGTTTGTGTATGTGTGAGTATATGTTACGTTTGCTTTTTTTTAGTGTGTGTTAATATAATATATTATGATAATGTTGATTTGTGTTAACAGTAGATTATGACACTACATGTAATAACGCTTCGACCTCATTATAGTTTAGTTTCTTTAGCCATTCAGTTACATTTATTTTAAAGTCTCGATTGAGTAATTTGTAAATATTTAAACGATTATTCACTTTGTTGTATAGGTATCCTGCCTGTCTATTATATTGGTTTCTAGCAAAAACTGTTTTTGCAAATTCAGTATCAATTTTTATTTTGCCTCTTCTGTATGTTTTAGCTTCGTTTACTACAGTTTTATGTTTTTCTACTAAAATATATAATATATATAATTTTCGTACGCTTAGCAAATCACATAAGGAATACAAATCTTCTGTAGGGAACCTGTATGGCTTTTTACACATAACCTTAATTAATGATCTCTGTCCCCTTTCCAACTCCAAGAATTTAACCTTAGAGCAACCGCCTCATACAGGAATACAATATGTTAGAACGGATTGAACAAGAGCATAATGAACTTGAATTAATATTTTCTTCGACGCGTCGTCTCTAAGTGATTTAAATATCCAGATCAATTTACGAATTCTATTATTGACTACATCGAGATGATTGTGCCAGGAAAATCTGTAATCTATTGTAATACCTAAATATTTTATACAATCAACCCTTTCAATATTAGGACAGGCACAATTATTATTTGCATTATTGCAAGTATGGATCGTTACATCACTCGGTTGAGTTCTTTTATTTATAGAGAAACAAATAAATTTTGTTTTTGCTGTATTTAATGTTAGCAAATTGTATTTTAATCACTTAGCAACTGTGGATAATCCAGCCTCTGCTCTTTGACGAACTTCACTCCAACTATTACCTCTGAAAACTAAAGCTGTGTCATCTGCATACGAGAACACAAGTCCGTTGTTAATTTTTAAATTACACAGATCATTAATGTAAATGAGGAACAGGGTAGGTCCCAGGACACTGCCTTGGGGGACACCATAGTTTATTTCAATATCATCACTTAAATATTTAGATTCCATTCATTCTTTAACTTATTAATAATATTATGTAGACATTTATTAGATAAGGCAATTACAAAACAATAACAGTATCATTCAAAGAGTATATTATACTACTCTTATCATATCTACACATTTAAAAAAAACATAAAAAAACTTTGTGTGCAAATATTTAACAACTTGTATTTTACAATTGTTTTTTTTATAACATTGGAAGGCAAACAGGCAGACGGATTTCCTGATGGTAAGAAATTCACGCCGCCTAGAGACACCAAAGGTGGTAATGGTGCGTTGCAAACCAAGGGCCGGGATGTTAGGCCTTGAGCAAAAGTAAGTTAACCGGCTACCATACCCTCCGAACTGGAACACGTCATGACGTTATGGCGGCAGGAATAGGTAAAGAGGTGGTACCAATCTGAGTGAGTCGCTGCGAAACTCTACCACCTAGTCAGATGTCATGGTGTTAGTGACGGAAAGCCTATGCTCGCCTTTTACGAGCTGTCTGGCACAGGAAGGCAGATGATCTATTCTACAAAGGAGCCCTGACCAACACGGGGAAACGTATGTTATACAAATGTAATGATATACGTACTTAATATCATAGGTACGGTATACAAATTTAATGATAAACCGACGGAATCAAAAAGAAATTAATGAAAAATATCTCCACATTCGATAAATCTGTAGTAGCTCAGCTGTCAACGAGAGACGAAAGGCTGCTGGTTCAAATCAAAGCCACATTTTTTTCTTTATAAATTACTAGCGGCACGTCCCGGCTTCGCACGGTTATGAAATATACATATAAACCTTCCTCTTCAATCACTTTATCTGTTTTAAAAAAACCGCATCAAAATCCGATGAGTAGTTTCAAAGATTTAAACATACAAAAGGACATAGGGACAGCGGAAGCGACTTTGTTTTTTAAACTACTAACGGCCTGCCCCGGCTTCGCACGATTATGAAATATACATATAAACCTTCCTCTTCAATCATTTTATTGACCGCTTCGTTAGATGTCTGCATTTCCGGGTCTGGGTGCTTATTAAATTTATTCTGGTTTCTATTTAAGTATTTCTACGTATTGTTATCGTTGTCTGACACCCATAACACAAGCATATAATTTGCTTACTTTGGGGTTAGATTCAATTTGTGTGAGTTGTCCTGGGATATTTATTTATTTATTATCTATCAAATAAACCACATCAAAATCCGTTGCGTAGTTTTAAAGGTTTAAGCATACAGAGGGACATTGGGACATAGTGATGTAATTTTATAGTATATATATATCATATAATATAAATTATCAGATAACTACTCACCAATCTTATCCCTTGCTTAAAATGATTTAAATTATGCATTAGTCTCTTCTCCTGATCCTGCATAGCAATCCTCCAAGAGCGGTCTTCATCAAAACTATTCTGACCCCCTTTGTTTGGTTTAGGCACAACCATCCAATAATCTCGCTTACAGTTATACGGTATGTCCTTGTACCCTTTACCCAAATTCCAGCGATCTTCTGGAAATCTTAACGCTGGAACCAAATCTACGTCTAATTTAAAACCTGGAGCTTTTATAAAAATAGTCCAAGCTGGGCCACTGGAGGATGTTTCTATAGTATACCACACACCATCAATCAACATGGCTGGGAGGCCTCCTGAACGTTCGAACATATTTAACCCTCGATTACCAACTCCCTTGAACCAGTCCGTGAACTTCTTTCGGAGGATATATTTTTTTTCATCCATCCATGAATGCGCAGTTTTGTTTATGACGGTATCAACGCCGTCCCTGACTAAAATTTTTTGGTATTGTATACCAGCTCGTAACTGCACAAACCCCACGAACTTCGGCTCTATGACGATGTCACTCTCGCCAGGGTTGGCAGGGTTGCATCGGTCGTTCACTGGAAGACGTATCACAATATCCATGTCAAACTCATCAGGCTTTTTAATGCGTAAATTATCAAAATGGCTACCAGCAAACTGGATCTGAAATAAAAGTTTTTGTGAGCTGAAATAAATCTTTAGTGATATTTTATCCAATAAGGTGTTACTTTAAAGAAATCCATTAGTACAAGATTAACAGACTAGCTGATCACCTGCGCCTTCAGTTAGCGTAGAATATTTACAATTTAAGGTTTCAGCACACATACGAGTATCAACTCGGAAAAAGATCGTCCCCGTATCGCCTCGGGTCGTTCTTTATTATTTGTATGAAACTGTATTTGTATGTAAGCACGACGTCGTTTAGCCGTAACTGAGTTGATGTACAGGAGCTGCTGATACTGTTGGGTTAAGTGGATACGTTAGGTTGACGCCTGGTTGACGGCGAGACGAAAGACGATACGGTGACGATCCCTTTCCGAGTTGACATGTGTGCTGAGACCTTTATTCATACAAACGATGAAAGGTATATTAGGGTGGTATATGCAAGCGGTTTAGCCGTAACAGACAGACTTTCGCATTTATATTATTACTAGCTATGCCCGCGACTTCGTCCGCTTGGAATTAAACAAAAAAGTTAATTTAGTTATTTCTTAACTAAAAGTAGACTAAGTTACTTCTTATTAGACAAGATACCTGCTGTGAAAGTCCCATCAATATCGGCCCAGCCATTTCAGAGGTAAGCGGAAACAAACAGACTGACAGACAATAATGGTAAAAAAAAATATGGTATATGAACCGTATATACATATATTCATGTGTAATATTCGAATATTATGCCCCTTGTGTATGTTAACTGTCATCCCAAGTCACCCCCAGTGCCGGCTTAAGAGCTAGCAGCGTCCTGGGCGAATTTTTCATGGCGCCCCCAAATGCAATTGAAGTAGATTGGTATGAAGAAAAGAATATAATACAAGAATTGAGCCATTTATCAAAATAACATAACACTCTTTGCTTTCCGGTTATTGGTAAATTAAAAAAAATCAAGTTGGTCCTGTTCAGTAACCAATTGGAGCCCCTTCCAATCCCGCGCTTAGGGCAACTCAATCACGCAATACTACGCTGTTTACGCTACATTTTTAAAACGCGCTTTCACCGACAGATAAAAGCAACAGCCTGAAGTATGTTACTGAACTTTCATAAATATTGTTAAAGATGACAAATAACTAACATAGTTACTTGTTTTTTTTTATTTTACTTTTTTTTTACTAAATCCCACTATGTGATAGGTGGCAAGCATATCGTCAACCGGGCGCATCCAATCCCAGACAACGTTATTTTTATTAGAAAATTTAAAATGTACTTGCATTTTCTTATTTCAAATCCCCGGATCTGGCAACAAGAAAAAAACCCGAGACCTCAAGGAGTCAAGTCTGACGTCGAACCGCTAGACCACAATAAGAAAAAGCTAACAGTAAAATATATTTAATTAAGTTAACTAGTCGGAATTTGAGAGATTAAATCCGGCCCCGTATCTATCTTCACATAAATGTTATGCCATAGCATAAAATAACAAATTGTCCTCGACAAGCAAGCATAAACTATAATATTAGACCGGATACATAGTACTTGAAATTTTAAATGTGTCCGGATGTTTATATCAATATCCATGGCCTCAAGTACCAACATTATATTGTACTAGGAAATAATCAAGTTCTCAATGATAGTACACAGTTTTACGTTAATTTTAACCGACTTAAAAAAAGGAGGAGGTTATTTGCCAACCCCTATTTTTATGTATGTTAATCGATTTCTTTGTCATTTGTGAACCGATATTAAATATTGGCGCTTGGCTTGGCGCTGCTAAGAAATGTCAGGTCCATCAATGTTATCTATCGAATCTATCATGGCGATTTTTTTTTTAAGTTATAGGAAGGCAAACAAGCAGACGGATTTCCTGTTGGTAAGAAATTCACGTCGCCTAGAGACAAAAAAGGTGGAAATGATGCGTTGCCAACCTGAGGTCGGGATGTTAGGCCTCTAGCAAAAGAAAGTTTACCGGCTACCTTACTCTTCGAACCGGAACACGTCATGACGTTATGGCGGCAGGAATAGGTAAGGCGGTGGTACCAATCCGGGCGAGTCGCTGCCAAACTCTACCACCTAGTCGGATGTCACAGTGTTAGTGATGGTAAGCCTTTGCTCGCCTTTTACGAGCTGCCTGGCAAGGAAGGCAGATGGTCTATTCTACAAAGGAGCCCGGACCAACACGGGGAATGTTTTGAGGAGTTGTTTGGTTTAATTCCAGCCGCTGATTTCCACCTTCGGACTTCGCGACAGAGTTTAAAGTATCATGCCCACCATCTTGATGCGTGGCGATCTACAATTGTACGATTTCGAAAACATTTTTTTACCTCGCACAACACCTTTGTGGAATCAGTTACCGAGGGCGGTATTCCCAAACAATTATTATGACTTAGGGAGCTAAAAGAACAGAGCGTACTCATTCCTTTAAAGTCGGCACCACCAGGGGTGGTATTTTGGATGTCCGTGGGTGGCGGAGATCACTTTCCATCAGTATATAAAATGTATTTTTTTAAGCACAAAGAGCGTATTTCACAGATAACCCCGTTCGCGTTGCCAACAAATTAAGATCTAATGATTCATCCAAGGAAATCGAGGAAAATACTCCAGACATAATATTGATATCAAAGTCGGTTTTTGCAGTTTTATTGCGCTTAGTTTTTAATTTATCGATTAGGGACTTTAAGCGACAAGGACCGACTTTTCACTTTGTACTTCTTTATTGGTACTCATTTTGAACAATTGATAAATAACATACTTAAAAAAAATTGCAATTAAAATGTGTAAATTCATGGTCATCCACAAAACTTGAAGCTAAGTATGTTTTTTAGCATAAAATAAATTAGAAAATTGAAATTACACGTTTTCGTTTTTTTTGTTTCCAGACTCGAGGATCGAACCGGGCCCCTCAAGAAGTCAAGTTTGACGCTGGACCACTAGACCACTGAGGTGATAAATACGCTTAGCAAAGAGGTTTGTTTTATGGGTGTTATTCAACTATTACATAGAAATACATTAATAGATACAATATTCCCTCGACCAACAAGGCGGTCAAAAAAAAGTCTATTCCTGTAATGTTTCATCTAAATCCATTCAGTAGTTTTTGCGTGTAAGAGTAACAAACATCTATCCATTCTCACTAACTGTCGCATTTATAAAATTAGTGGTATTTTAAGCTACATACGCTCTAAATTTTTATGCGATAAGACAGCGAAGAAGGACAAGGCTCTCCCGGTGGTTAGAGACAACCGTGGTCCAAATGCACCATAGAAGTTACAGGTGCATCTATTTTGTGGCCATGAATTATGATGGTCATATTATGTAAGTCTATTAACTACCCTACCCTCCGAAACGGAATATGATAACATCGCCATGACTGCAGGAATAGCTAAGGCAGGATTTTTTTAAGCGAGAGGTCAGCGAACAAGCACGGGGTTCTCCTGATGGTAAGAGAAAATGCTGGCCTGCAGTCTCCGTAGACGTATAGGTGCGTTGCTGCTTGTGGCCGGGGTGTTTATCCTATTGTGCAAGTCTACCGACTACCCTACCCTACTGACTCGAACATTACAATCATTATGGTGTCAGGGATAGATAAGGCGGTGGATGCCTACCCGTCCAAGTTGCTGCATAGCACCCTACAACCAATCATCTTGTTATATTTAAATCTGTGTTCGACTCTTACAAGCTGACTGGCAAAAAGGGAGATGGTCCATTCTACTTAGCGGACCCGGATAAATACAGAAAAGTGGATACACAACATACCCTCAGAGGTATTTTAAGGTAATTACCCATTTAGCATATGTTCGTATTTATGAGCTGCAGGGTAAAAAGGGAGATACTCTATTCTACAAAGGAGAACAGGGCCCCTACCATGAACGCTTGTAGCAGTATTATTTATTTCCACCTTGCTAAATGTCCACCTTTATAAGCAACTTTATGATATACGTCATAAGGTTGTCTTTCTCCGACGACAATTTATTGAAATAATACTGTTTTAACAGCTTATGGTAACCCCCCAGAGCTAGGGTTGCCAGGTCGCCAAACCTAAAAGCCGGACAGTCAAGCAAGTTTGGCCGGACATTTGGGTAGGAAAGCCAGACATCCTACATTACTGAGGATTTTATCTCAGCATTAGGTACAACAAAACCATATAATATAAAAATATGTAGATATGTAAAACCAAGCTTTTTTGAATTATTATCGTTAATTTTGTTAAATATCAGTCAACATTATATTCTAGATACATTAATCAACATGTTAATTAAATTCTTCTTGAATATAAACGAAAGGCATAAAATGAAACTTTTTTAACAAAAAAATCAAAAACGTATCGTTCTGTTAAACAATGAAATACGAGTATAACATCGTCGTTCATGAAATGTACAAAGCCTAACAAAAGTCGGACAGGCCGGACATGCTCTAATTTGGCCGGACACGCAACCAAAAAGCCTGACTGTGTCCGGCTTTATCCGGACGCCTGGAACTTTACCCAGAGCCAGTAAGCGAAAAAAGTTGTACTTACATTACTGGAATATCTTCCGAAATATTTGTCAGCCATCTTCATGTTTCCATGGAGCCTCTCGAAAATCTTCGAAAATACTTTATAATGAAGTGCGAAATCCTCCTTCTTTAGTGCAACATGTCGTTTGTAAATGTCAGTCAGTAAAGTGTCTAAGTTATTGATGTGAGGATTGGTGGGCACTTCAGACCGAGATATTGCGCTGTAAAATATTTCAAGATTAATGACCAGCAAATGTGATAATTATTGATTTATTTATTTAATTAATTCTTTATTGTACACAATTTATGACTTAAAATATGCAGTGATAAACATAAATGCACAAAAGGTGGGCTTATCTCTAGGTCTACAGATTTCTTCCAGCCAACCCTAAAATTTAGAATCTGTGATGAAACAGTAGGAGGCATCATGCACAATAAATAAATAACCTAAACATAGAAACAATATAAAAAAAACTCAATAATGACATACTTGAAAACAATATAACTAATATCTTTATCTTTATATGTGACCGGTCCGGACTTCTATGCAGAAGAGACCATCTGCCTTCCTGCCAGGCAGCTCGTAAAAGGCGAGCATAGGCTTAACGTCACTAACACCATGACATCTGACTAGGTGGTAGAGTTTCGCAGCGACTCATCCAGATTGGTACCACCGCCTTACCTATTACTGCCGCCATATCGTGTTCCGGTTCGGAGGGTAAGGTAAGCGGTAAACTTACTTTTGCTCGGGGCCTAACATCCTGGCCTCAGGTTGGCAGCGCACCATTACCACATTTGGTGTCTCATCAGGAAATCCGTCTGCTTGTTTGCCTTCCAATACTAGCTATCGCATGCGGCTTCGCCCGCGTTTCCTCAAGAAACCGTTGTGCGATCGGGATTAAAATTAGTATCCTATATATCAAGCGACTAATCCGTTAAGCCATTCGAGAGTGAAAGAGTAACAGACATCCATACATACATACTCACAAACTTTCGTATTTATATTATTAGACGCATTTCTTGTGTGCGTGTGTATGTCACTGAACTCCTCCTAAACTACTAGACCGATTTCGATGAAATTTTGTGTGTGTGTTCAAGGGGATTCAAGAACGGTTTAGATTCACAATTTGGAAGTTCAGTTTGCACAGCCGGCCGGTTCCCGTGGAATAGCTGTTAATTTGTTTACTTTGGAGTTGATTCAATTTTTATAACTTGTCCGGGAATACTCGTATTTATTTATTTTCATTACAAAAGTCAAGCAAACTAGTTTAAATTTTTAATAGCTTTACCTCGCAATCTGTTATTAAGGTTTTGCCCTTCTCATTTAAATTAAAAAAAAATATATTTATTACAGCGATTTCAACGGAATATACTTTAATATTTAATTATCTAGTAAAACAGTAAAACTGCAAACACCGACTCCAACTATTTCATTGGGTACCACGTAGCGATTTGATCATCATTTTTTTGAAAGATTCAAGAAGAGGTTCCGAAATGGTCCCACATATATTTTATCAACATCCTATTACAAGGAGTTTTAGTTACAGTTAATAATGAATTAACTTTTAACTTATCTTGACGACCTCATCTTTGACATGTGCAAAAATTTATAAACTGTTAAGTATAAGTCAAAAACCACTAATCGGATCATGATAAAATCAGGAAATGACATATACCGGACATACATACATAAACAATACCGGACCAACACGGGGGAAACTAATACGGAGTCCTAGGGTATTAGTTTCCCCCGTGTTGGTCCGGGCTCCTTTGTAGAATAGACCATCTGCCTTCCTTGTCAGGCAGCTCGTAAAAGGCGAGCAAAGGCTTACCATCACTAACACCGTGACATCCGACTAGGTGGTAGAGTTTGGCAGCGACTCGCCCGGATTGGCACCACCGCCTTACCTATTCCTGCCGCCATAACGCAGGTTGGCAACGCACCATTACCACCTTTGGTGTCTCTAGGCGGCGTGAATTTCTTACCAACAGGAAATCTGTCTGCTTGTTTGCCTTCCTATAACATAAAAAAAACCACCTCAGAATCATAAACTATCATTCTAAATCAGTAATCATCAAAATCAGTTGTCTGAGTAAACACGTAAGAAACATAAAAAAAATAAAAAAAATTACATAAAGTACAATTGAGAACCTCCTCTTTTAAAAAGAAGAAAAGAATGGTATTATTAACTAGTTTCTGCAAATAAAACCAGGGATTAGTAATTATTGTCTTCAATAAAACTTACGTTTCAACACTCGGCATATTGCTGGATGTAGTTAATGTACTTAGTATGTTGCCTAAAAAACTGAGAGTACTATATCCGTTTTGTCGACCGTCTGGTGAGCGGACCACTCGGGAACTGCTGCCACCACGATTGGAACTGTTGGAAGTTGTATGACTTCTTTGTGCTTGAGTAACTTGAGACAAAGACGATAGTGTTGGAGCGTTGGGTTCCCCGAATTGATTAGCAGTTGAAGAATGAGTCCTTGTGTTTGAAGCTCTTGTGTCAGCAGACGATTGACCCGTCGCCCAGTACAACCCCCCCGCTATAGCTGCCAACCCTGTAGCCGCTGCACCTATCCCTGCCCATGAATCCCATGACCAACCCTCATTTCGCTCGTTGGGTTCTTGGGAATTCCGGCGAGAACTGTTACTCATTTTTACCTGAAACCATGAAAAATTACTATTAAGTCTCAAAAAGGACATGCTACTGTTAACTAACGGCCAATGTTGAAAATATTTCTCTAAAGATGGATTTCAAGCAATCTAGATAGCTGCTTATCCGCCGGCCTATCCTATACCTAATTGCCATATAAATCCTGTCCTCAGATATGTTATTGGCAAGCGATATCATAAAAATGGATCAAAATATCAATCTTGGACAGCAAGTTTTGGATTAGGATTGATTATTAATATTGGGCATAAGTATAACTAAACATTTAAAGGATTAACATTTTAAGCCACTGGCTGTACACAACTAGCGGCCCGACCCGGCCACGGTTATATTAATATATGTTATAATATATGTATGTTGTAATATATGTATATTATATATATATATATTCCGCGATATATATATATATATAAATCGCGGACGACTTCTTGCGTCTTTTCATATTCGATACTTATTGCATCCCACACTTCTTGTACGATT
>NJDD01001685.1:164550-178232 GCA_002245505.1 Calephelis nemesis | reverse complement strand
ACGCATCAAAATGTGTTGCGGAGTTTTAAAAATTTAAGCATACACAGGGACATATGGACAGAGGAAGTGACTTTGTTTTATGCTTATGTGGTGATTATAATAATTGGTGGGTGGCATAACTGTTACCTTAGATGTCGCCGTCTTTTCCTTGTTATCAGGTGTCTGCTTGTTTGAAGTTTTTTTTTTTTTTTTAATGTTATAGGAAGGCAAACAAGCAGGCGGATTTCCTGATGGTAAGAAATTCACGCCGCCTAGAGACACCAAAGATGTTAATGATGCGTTGCCAACCTGAGGTCAGGATGTTAGGCCTCGAGCAAAAGTAAGTTTACCGCCTACCTTACCCTCCGGACCGGAACACGTCATGACGTTATGGCGGCAGGAATAGGTAAGGCGGTGGTACCAATCCGAGCGAGTCGCTGCGAAACTCTACCACCTAGTCAGATGTCACGGTGTTAGCGACGATAAGCCTTTGCTCGCCTTTTACGAGCTGCCTGGCAAGAAAGGCAGATGGTCTATTCTGCAAAGGAGCCTGGACCAACACGGGGAAACACGGGGAAGTTTGAGAAGTTTGTAAGAAGATACACTCTCGTACTACATACAAGCGAAATCAGAACTCATACCGTGGCGAAAAGGCTCATATTACTTTGAGCAAATATGCTCACAAAAATGTATTAGGCCCGTCACATACATTCGGAATGTTATTATAGTAGGGGAGCTCGCGATGCCAAATGAGTACTAACTCCAGCGTCATGGGGACATATTGAACTTTGTCGTTTCTCTTTGTCTCTTAGCTTATAACGTTCCGGTCTAGTTAAATGGCTAATGGTGGTGATTCTGCTGTTCACAAACTAAACTTATTTTAAATGCATGCTATCTTTCTCAAATGGAACAAAAACAAAAGAGATGGAACAGTTTAGATATGTCAGATCAGTGCAGACATGTCTAATCGTGATGTTTTTAATTAAAATCTTCCGAGTGATAGATTAAACGTGTACAGAATAATCTGTCAGCACTAAAAGTATTTTGTCTCTTTCTATAACTTTCGTTGAAAGAAGATAGCAATAACTTAAAACTAGTTTAGTGAGTGCTCAACAAAATTACCACCAATTTCTAATAAAACCCTGGTAGTAGAGCGATGTGTATCAACTTTGCACCTATAACGTCTGTGGTGTGTACAGGTTACGGATGTCTCTTAGTCTAAATTCTAAAAAGATCCGTGTGCTTGTCTCTCTATCCTATCCTATCACACAAAAATAAAATAAAACTGCAGAAGACAGAGTCGGCACCTACATTAAATATATTTAATCAATACAAAATAAGTGACCAAAAAAGGTCTGTAGAACACATTTAAGCATTTTTTGGTTGTTTACTTCACTATACTAAATCAACTAAACCAATAGTGATTAAATTTGGCTGGCGGGTTCAGAGCGGGCAATGATCCGAGGAAGGTTATAACCAACTATTTTATCCGGTTCACTGAAAGGGTTTCCGTGGTAGAGAAAATAAAAGTAAATCCAATACTTCATTGTTATGATATGCATATAGTTAAACATCCGGGTCCAAACATGTTTTTTGGAGTGAAACTTCTTTAGAATCGTTGTGATTTCAAACCGGATGCAACGGAAAACGACAGGTAAGAGACACAAATACAAAAATGTGAAGGATTATATGTTTTGTATTGTCTCAATCTCATTCTTTTGTCGATAAAACGACTTACGTCCTTCTTCAAATCTTAATCTATTTTTATTTAAATGTCATCTAAAAAGTATTAAACGATGATGTTCTGGAAATAATAAATTTAGAAAGTAGTGCACTGAGCACCGCATTCATGCATTCCTAATAAAGTGTCTGAATACAAAGTTTTACTGTTATATCTTCAAAAATGACAATTTTCCATACGAACATTCATCACCTCTTTTTACCCATTCTCCCTCATTTTTAGTGATAAAAAGTAGCCTATGTTCTTTCGTTTATCATAAAGTTTCTAAATACGAAGTTTTACTGTCAGAGCTTTAAAAATGACGAATTTACATATGAACAGTCATCCCCTCTTTTTACCCATTCTCCCCCATTTAGTAAAAGTAGCAAAAAAGTACTCTATGTTCTTTAGTTTATCACAAAGTGTCTAAATATAAAAGGTCTAAATACAACGCTTTACTGTTATAGCTTTAAAAATGACGAATTTCCATATGAACATTCATCCCCTCTTTTTACTTATTCTCCCTAATTTTTTTTGCAATAAAAAGTAGCCTATGTTGTTTCTCAGGGTCTATTCTATCTCTGAACCAAAATTTCATCAAAATCGGTTTACTGGTTTAGGCGTGAAAGCGTAACAGACAGACAGAGTTACTTTCGTATTTATAATATTAAGTAGGGAAGTAGGGATTGTGAACCAATTTTGCTACTATGTGTATTATAATTTCTTTGTGTGTTTTTCGTTAATGATAAACTGATGTACGTGGTTCATTGTTATGGACTTATGGTAAAAAATACTGTTAAATATTTTTCCTAAGCAAATTGTGCCACCCCCGTTAACCCTCATAGGGGTTGATTTTCAAAAAACGCTTATTTTTTTGTATTGCAAAATTTGTATTGTAGAGTATTATTTTAGTGTCACGCAAAATATTTCAATAGAATTAAATTTCCCATACAAACTTAGCCACCCCCTTTAAACCCAAATGGGGGGGAATTTCGAATAACCCTGAAATACGTGTTTCATCATTTGTACTAAAAAGCATTAATTCAAAGTTTTGCAAAAATGTGCAATGAAAATATTTATCTCATACAAACTTTGCCACCCCTTTTAACCCTTTTAAGGGTTGAATTTCCAAAAAATAATATGCCTATGTCCTTCTCATGAATGCAAACTATCCACATACCAAATCTCAGCAAAATCGGTTGGGTGGTTTAGGCGTGAAAAGGTAACAGACAGACAGAAAGACAGAGTTAATTTCGCATTTATAAAATTAGTGTGGATTGTGTTAAATAAAGGTAATTATTTTGTTTACAAAGTTACATTTTAGATCAAAGACGTCTTAATTTAGATAAGTACAAAGAAATGACTGATTCATATTAAAACTACAGAAGACCCATTTAGGTAAATACCTAGTACCGTTCATATAAATGTGCTATTCATAAACTGATAGGTGTTGTTAATAAAATCCATACTCCGTACTAATATTATAAATGTTAAAGTCTATCTGTTAGTCTGTTGCTCTTTCACGACTAAACCCCTAAACCGATTATGATGACATTAGACATGAATATAGCCAAAGATACGGGTTCAAACAAAGGCTATTTTTGAAGAGTAAATTTTTAAGACACGCTCTCATTAACAGACTATTAGGTAGTATCAAGCCCTCGCACACGGCCTTCTGGCCATTGGCAAGAGCTATTAAAAACGACCAAATAGTAGATATGCCCTCGTTAGAAAAATCTGACGGCACTCTCGCATTTCACGATTCCGAAAGAGCCGAATGTTTGGCCGACAACATTCAGGCTCAATGTAGTCCATCTAACCAACCTACAGACTTAGAATGTCCAAATGGTAGATAGGGAAGTCCTAGGTAGGGCCTCGCTGCCGCCAGAGGGTGAACCCATACAACCGGCAGACACCGACGAATTTACTGACCTAATAAAAGGCCTTCATAACAAAAAAGCCCCGGGACCAGATAAAATAACTAATCAAATTATTAAATATCTCCCCGCCCCCCCTCATATGCCTGCTGGTCAGCATCTTCAATGCTTTACTAGCCGGTTGCGCCTTTCCAGACGAATGGAAAGAAGCCACCGTCATAGGCATTCACAAGCCAGGCAAAACTCGCAAGTTACCCTCCAGTTACAGACCAATTAGCCTAATCAACTCATTAGGCAAAATATACGAGAGAATTATTCTCTCACGCCTCAAATCAGTAGTGTGGGAAAAGGGCCTGATACAGAACGAACAATTCGGTTTCAGAGCCGCCCACTCGTGTACCTACCAAGTTCACAGCCTAGCGGAGCACATTCAGTCTGGCTTGAACTCTACCTGTGGCCCCAAGGAGAACACAGGCGCCATATTCCTGGACGTTGCCAAGGCATTTGACAAAGTCTGGCACAACGGCTTGGTATACAAGTAATACCAAATAGGTGTGCCGGATAGGCTAGTGCACATCATACAAGCCTACTTGTCAAACCGCAGATTTCGGTTCCGAGTCGAAGGAACCCTCTCCACATCCCGACCTTTACAAGCAGGTGTCCCTCAAGGATCAGTGCTCTCACCTATCCTGTTCTCATTATACTCGAGCGACGTCCCACGCGTCCCCGACGTCGAATTAGCACTTTTCGCGGATGATACCGCATTATACTCCACACACGTATCTAATCCAATAATTTCAAAAAGACTGCAGATAGCAGCCTACTCTCTAGCTACCTGGTTCAAAAGGTGGCGTGTAGAAGTAAATCCATATAAAAGTAAGGCAGTACTTTTCTGTAGGAAAATGATTCTCACCCGAGCCAGGAGTTTCCGCCAAATTAGGCAAATATCTATGTTCGGTAGTGTTATCCCGTAGGAAAGCGAGGTCAAGTACCGCGGGGTAACACTGGACAAAGATATGAAATTTAAATCCCACATCAAATGTGTGAAAAACAAAGCAAAATATGTAATGTTCCGCTTACACTGTGTTCTGAACAAAAACAGTAAACTGTCACTTAGAAATAAGTTAACTCTTTATAAAACTTGCACACGACCCATACTGTGATAGGTATGCAAGCGTAGCATTCGCCCACCTACCTAGGACAACCCTGTACCCTCTACAAGTTGTTCAGAACAAATTCTTACGACTAGCTACCGGCGCACCGTGGTACGTGCGCAACGTAGACTTACATAGAGACTTGGAATTGCCTAGCATAGCGAAGCACTTCCAAGAACTCTCCCAAACATATTTTTCTAAACTAGGAAATCACCCCAACCCTCTGATGGCAGCAGCCATCGATTATGTCCCCGAGACGGACCCACCTCCGCTTCGCCGGAGGCCCCGTCACGTGATCCTAGATCCAGACGACCCCATTACCGAGGCAAACGCCTCGTACAACACTACACACACACATACAAACTCGCGACACCGCCGCTGACGGGGGCGGCGAAGACCCTTGTTCCGCCCTGGGCGGAACACAGCCACGATTTCCTCTACCGAAACCAACCAAGATCCCACCCTAAGCCGAGGTATGGTCTCACAGGAGACACCCTTAGGGAGGGGGGTCACAGGCCCCACGCAAAATTCAGTCTCTGGCTGAGCACTCTGCAGCTCTGCTCGCCACCTAGCCCGGTGACGTTGTAAAAGTCTTTAGATGTAGGTACACAACAGTAGACATTTCGGATAAAAAAAATTCGCTTGAATGCTAATGTATGTTTTTTTACGAATCGTGGAGCCGTCGTGTTATTCTGATAAATAAACTATATTCCTGTAAAGTTTATTCTAAATCTGTTCGGCAGTTTTTGCGTGAAAGAGTAACAAACATCCATCTCGCATTTATAACATTCTTAGGATAGTGGGATAATACCTAGATCGAAAAAGGTACCTAGACAGCTGGTATATAGATAAATTAGCTGGTTTCTTTTTTTACCGCTATCCTTTCCTTTTTTTTGTTTTCGTAGCTCAGCTGAGATACTTAATCCCTTTTCCTTTCACTCATTGTTTATTTACAAATCGCTATTTGTACCACTAAGCCAGAAGAACAATTGTTTGTATTGTATTACAATGTAGTGCAAAATTAAATTAGACGCATCAATAAACACTGGTATCCGTGGTTTATCATCGTATATGTACAAATTAATACAATGCACAGTGGGGGACTCCCACAATAATGTTTAATGTGGTACATATACGATGTGCGTTTACTACATTATTGTGGGATTCCCACGTTCGCGTTGAAGTAAATTACTTTAACGGGGAAATCTCGCTAAATAATCGATGTAGGGTGTTGCCAACTGTTAAATGCATGCTTTACGCGGCAAAAATGTAATTATTTTTTTGCTTTTTCATTTCTGAAAGAAATAAACAAATGGAAGTTTTATGCACTTATGCACGTTGGTATAATTCATACGGCAGATTCGGTGGTAGCTACAATCTTAATTTCAAGGGAGAGTAAATTTGGGTCATTGAAAAAGACACTCCACAAAATATGTAAGTTCCTCCGCGCTTAGGACCTTTGCTCTCTCTCTCTCTTCCTGTATGTGTGCCTACGCCGATATTCTTCCTAACATATTATTATGTACTACGACAATAGCCAACTTTTTTTTCTAAGTCGTAGAATTATAGTCTCATTCATGTTTTGGCTGTAACTCTCTCCCACGGTGAGTGGAATAAAATGTATAAACTTCTTCGAAACATAAAGTAGGTACCTACTGCCAAATTTCCTTGCCAGTGCAACAGATTTAGCGAAATTCGAGGTCGGGACACAAACAGACAAAAATCCAAAATGATAGAAAAGAAATTGATGATAGATCTGCTGCCCTTGCTGCTGTATGCCGGGAAGGCGTAACAGATAAACGGAATTTCGCATTTATAACATAAGTATAGATATTTTTATTACAGAACCTACTAGTAAATCGTTTTCATTAATAATTTTGGGAAGGAACAAAGACAATATATATTTACTTATCTCTGATAATAACTATATCCCATCATTCAAACTTTTATTTATTCGCAAACATAGATTGTTAAATGCAACGAAAATATTTTTTGATACAATAGTTTTATTACAAAACGGCTTTAATAAGTCTTGGGGAATTTGTATATAAATAATAGACAACACTAATCCAAAATTGCACACTTCTATTGCAGCCGTTCTTACATGTTGGACGACATGGTTATTATAATAGTATACTTAACAAGAGTGAGCGAGATGGTTATATATTTAGAAAGATTTTTTTACTCGCAAAGTACGATATAAATAGGTGATACCATTCGTTGCCGCAAGATTGTGACAAAGCTTAGAACTAAACTTTTTTTTTTTTTTGGAATGACTATTGCGTTGCCAACCTCGCGGTTTTTACAACTTCACCGGGCTTTAACAGAACTAAACTACGTATTCATAGGTAATTATTTTTATATTTTTTTAAGAAAAAAATATGTAAATAAAAGAGTTTCAAACTTACCGATATTTTAGTAGCAAGTACGCTGATATAATTATTATTGCACTTTATCTATAAGTAGACTCCAAATAAAAAAAAATTAAGTAGGTGGGTATTTGTAATGAATTAGGTATACAGAATTACTTTATGAACTGAGTACTAACGCATGATGCCGATTGTAAACACTGAGCACTTATGCCTGACGATAAGGTAAGGTACCTACTTATAGTATGCATCTCGCGTGAAGTTCATTCTATAGTTTGGCGCCGGTACAGTCGAGTGCAATAATCGAATAAGGATCGAATCAGAATTTTCAGTCTCAGTTCAAATACATGTTTTATATTTACGTTTGTCGTTAGGTATAGTTTTGAATATTAATTACCTGACCTTCATATTGTGTCATTAATAAGACAATAAAGTATTCATGTGCAAGAAAATAAGAAAATCATGTAGGATGAAATCATCTAATCCTAATCCTACAAATATTAGAAATGCGAAAGTTTGTAAAAATAGATGAATATTTGTTACTCTTTCACGCATAAACTACTGAACGGGTTTAGATAAAACTTCAAAAATATGTAGGTTTATACATCAGAAGTCGTAAATGGAAGCTAGTATTTATTATACCTAAATAGCTGTGTGTTTATCAAAATAGGTACCAATAACACAACACAAAACAAAACTGCCCAATCAAAAGAGACGAATAACAATTATATGAGCGAAAGCACGTAAATTTCTCCGCAAAGATCCTTGACGTGAGTTCGGCGCGCGGCGGAACGACATGTTTATCACAAATATGTTTATTGCGCATTTCAATTTTGCGAGAACTGTACCTACTTATAAATATAAGGCCACGTCATGATTCAAAATATCAGCGCCACAATTGTTGCCACTTAAAAATTTTAGTTACTTTTTTTTTCATAACACAATTATAGTGTTTCCATTTCATAATTTCATTAAGTTTTTTTATCTGAGAGGTCAGCGATCAAGCACACTACTCTTGTGAAGATAAAAGATAAGTGTGGCTTACAGATACCGTAGATGTTACAGGTGCGTCACTGTCCTGTGGCCGGGATGTTAGGCCTATCATTCAAGTGTAAAAGCGAATCGTCAATTAAAAAAAAGAAAATAATTAGTGAATGTTGAATCATAAAGCAAAGACTAAATTTAATCAAATGTTTATTAAGCATTCATTATCACACAATTATATGTTACGTGTTACATAAAAATTGCATTATCCAATAATATAATTCATAAACCAAAAATAGGATCTTCATTAAATTTATATGGGACCACCTTCACACTTCATAACCTACCGATAAAAAAAAACATCAAAAACCTTAACAACCATTAAATACTGACCGTAAACAGAAAACTAAATACTTGTGAAAACAAACGGAATTCTGTGTAAAAATAATTCAAATGCAGCGACTCCGTGCAAATCTATGGAGGTATCATATTATGTATATTTGGAATTTTTCCGATTTCGTTTCGAAATATTGAAACGGCATTCTGTAAAGGAAATTCAAATGTGTGGCTTAACAAATAGGTACAACTCGTGTCAGGAAACGCCATGTTCTCGTAAATTTGATGTTTCTGATCGCCTGATTTATATCTGATTATGTATATTTTGACCGACTCGTTGGTTGTAGGATTAGCGTACACGCCTAACTCAATCGACCAATGGCAAAGTCGGAAAAGGGTGGCATTTGTGTGATAAGCGTTTAGATGTCTGCATTTTCAGGTCGAGTGATTATCGAATTTATGTTGGCATCTTTGTAAGGAGCTACCTATTTGATATTTCTATGTATTAAAATCGTTGACTAACACCCTTAACTCAAACATATAATTTTCTAACAATAGTATTAGATTCAATTTATGTAACTTGTCCATTGATATTTATTTATAGAAATCTTCAGGAGACCACACACGACAGCTTAACATACGAGTACATTTTTACATCTTAGTATCTTAAGTTGCAGAAAGATACCAAAATATACATTTATATTTCAATACGAGATGTATACATCTTAATACATCTCAATATATTTCCTTTCCAACAGGACGTTCAAAAAGTTGCTGTAACAGACAGAGACCACATAATGGGTTTCATTAGCGTCCCATCCTTTTTACTCACGTTGGAAAAGAGAGTTGGATAGAACCCATTTCCTGACGTTTGTTGGGTGTACTGTGTCCAATTCAAACATGTACAAACAGTCTGTCCAAAGTCTGTGTGTTGGAAGGGAACACAATTCATACGATTTAAGAAGGTGTAAGATTGAATAAGACTGAATAAAGTGTGTGAGCTGTACAATTAGTTTCCTCGTGCTGGAGTTAAACCCACAGCCCTCAGAGTAAGAGTTTAATTATTTAACAACTATACCAGATGGGCAGTCAATGATGTAATGATATAATCAAGTTACAATAACTTATTTAGTATTTGATAGAAATAAAAAAAATGTATTTAAGAAATAAATATCTTTTTATTTAGGATCAGATTCCGCTGTTTAACTCTCACTACTTTCTGATGACGTCTCTCCTGTCTCATTTATTACAAAAGAATCGACTGTCTTATCAACGTTATTGTCCAGGCCTCCTAATTTTTCTTCTTCTTAAAAGGACGCGAAGTTGAAAGAACTGGTTCCATTTTAAAACAGTATAAAAACTTAAACAAACAATGAATAAATTAAAAACCAACGTAACAACACATAACCTTCAAAAACTGCGAGACGTCTGAAAACTGAGCGATCACGAGCGTATCCCGAAGTGGAATGACATTCGTTATTTAAAAAAATAATAATAATGTCATGGTGGCAACCAAGGACACGTGTATTATAGATCAATTCTTACCATCGCAGGTAAAAGGCTTACAATCCCTTGCGGCCGCGGTCATTGAGTTCGTGCAATCGAGATGCATAATATTTACGCGGGAGTGAGAGGGACAGGTAATAACAGGTTAATGTACGAAATTCTTTCTGCTCGGCGACCGGACTTTAGTATCTAATACATAGTAAGTTATTTACTTGCTAATAGTAAACTATTTACTTACTAATAGTAAGTCATTTACTTACTAATAGTAAGTTATTTACTAACTAATAGTAAGTTATTTACTTACTTTCATAATAATTTAATATAAAAGTACCTAGATGACCGAACTTTGCTCGGTATTTTTTTTTGTTTTTTTATAAATTGTGTTTTTTGGAAATTATATTTAAGTACGAATTACACAATTAGTCTAACCTCAAAGCAAACAATCATTGACTTCGTTACTTAACAACGGACTTCGTTACTTGACAACGCCATCTGCTGGAACTTTAATTATTCGCCAAAAAATAGTATTATTATTCGCCAATAGATGTCAGGAAGAGTCATAATAAATTGGAACTACTCAAACGCCTCCTATTTGTTAAAAAAGTAAGTTTAAGTCGATAAAACACGAATAAAACACGAATATGACATTTTCTAAAAATGATTCCTAGCTAGATCGATTTATCGCCCCCGAAACCCCCTATATACTAAATTTCATGAAAATCGTTGGAGCCGATTCCGAGATTCCAATTATATATATACCTATATATACTTATATATATACAAGAATTGCTCGTTTAAAGGTATAAGATAAGAACAGCCTGTATAACAGATCAACATCTAAAGTGTGCGTCAATCGGGACGTACGCTAATAGGGATCGTGCGTGAAATATAGAGGCAGGCTTTTATAAATTTTAATTAATATTATACTTACACGTAATTTTTCACTGTATTCACCCACTGTTTACGTTTTAATATTTTCCATGAGGCTCCTAACACGCTCTCAGGAAATTTATAAAATTGCACTTCTACACCGAATCGACGTTCTCGGCGTGATGAATTATTACATCCAAGAATACAACATTTTTTTCTCGAAGATGGCATTGTTTAAAAAATTAAATATATTTTATTTATAATTATTAAAAAGTAAATAACATATGTTTACGTTAAGTATATTATCCCAACTGTTTTGGATACTTGCCACTAGTTGGCGTAAAAGTCTAGAAGCACGATCCTTATGAAATGAAAGAAAAATACATTACTACTAATGTCATGTAAAGCTGTACATCCCGCGATGTAATGTACATTAATGTACCTACATTATAGCTGCCGTGTGTGAAGGCCCTCATAGTCTAAATAGAAATACGGGGAACTCCTCAAAAATATTAACACTCCCCGCTAAACTTTTTTGCGTGTCTGCGACAGTGTTGCCACCCGTATCGATTCTCTCGGGCCAGTCTCGATTTTCATGACATCGTCCCGTCTCGTGTCTCAATGGTCTGTTATTTTTGTCCCGATTTTTTATATTAATTAGTGACAATGCCTCTATTTGTTCACCAATTGATGCTGCGCCGCCCAGAAGTCATTGTTCATTTATACACATACTCAAATGTGTGACATAGCTTGGGCACACTACAAAGGACATTGAACAAATAGGATAGGGACGTAGCTGAGTTGTCAGATGTATGATTTAAATCGTATTCCTACAACTTTTTGGTAATTTGCTCATGTATGAAAAATGTGATCTAGCGGTCTAGCGTCGGACTTGACTTCTTGTGGTCCCTGCTTAGATCCCCGGGTTGGGCAACAAAAAAATTAGAAAACGTATGTTTTTAATTTTCTAATATAATTAACACTACTCGGGATTAGATATTTGCCCGGTTGGCGATAGGCTTGCCACGTATCACACCATGGGACTCAGTGTTTTTGGCTAATTGTGAGTGCCCTGGTTGTGCCTATTTCTACCCGTTCGGAGATATGGGCGTGAAGATACTTTTTTACGATGGCTAAACTAAGATCAGGGGCCCTACCATGAACGCTAATAGCAGTATTATTTCCATCTTGCTAAATGTCTGCCTTTATAAGCAACTTTATGGTATGCGTCATAAGGTTGTCTTTCTCGACTGACAATTAGTATTGTTGAAATACCTAGTACTGTTTTAAGAGCTTATGGTAACCCCCCAGACGGAACATGTGCGATTTTTTACACCTGGCAACATAATTTTAAATAATTTTATAATGTAATAAACGTGTTTCACTGTGTGAATTCCGTGAAATCCCCAGCAACTTGCCTGCCTTATATTTTCCGTAAATGAAGATCTTACTTGGTAAGTATACAATAATAGAAAGGCAGCAATTTTTGATACCTATTTTTAGAAAACTTATTTTTTTTTGCCTTTGTTTTTATTACTAATGTCCGAATTTCAATGTGTACTGTATGCGTAGTGATTGTATAAACTGATTACTCTTTATCTACACAATTTTTTTCCCATATGTTTTGTGTTAACTTAGCACCAGTGTTGACAGTTTAGCAAATTTGGCTTTTTTTTTCATTGTTCAACATTTTTATTTGTTGTTTAGCACATAGTGAATTTTTTAGCATAAAAATAACTTTAATAAAATGTAAACTATGCAATAAACTATCTTTTTTTCTCGATGGCACCAAAACTCACGTGCGTAAATCAGTTATGTAATTTTACGGATATCCGAATAGTGCAACGTGATTTGAAGTTGAATTTGTAAGTAACGAAATAATTTCAATTACTGCAATTTGGGTGAGAGTGTGTGAGTATTTTCAATCCCATATCCCCGAAGAGCTAGGGAGAGGCACAAACAGGGCACCCACGATTAGCCGAAGACACTAAGTCCCACTATGTGATAGGTGACAAGACTATCGTCAAACGGGCACATTACTATTCCGGTTCGAAAGGTAAGGTAGCCGGTAAACTTACTTTTTCTCGAGGCCTAACATCCCGATCTCAGGTTGGCAACGCATCATTACCACCTTTAGTGTCTCTAGGCGGCATCAATTTCTTGCCACCAGGAAATTCGTCTGCTTGTTGGCCTTCCTATAACATAAAAAAATATCCAATCCCGGGCCACGTTTGTTCTATGAAAAAATTGAAAATACAATTTTTCTATTTTTGTATTGCCCGACCCGGGGATCGAAAACGGGATCTTAAGCAGTCAAGTTCAACTGCAAATCGCTAGACCACAAAGGAGATAACAAAGACAACAAAACTGACAACACAGATGATAGCGAACTATCCTCAGCAGCACATCATCAAAATCAAAGATGTCAGCAGAACATCTTTTTGAAGCCCTGCTTAATTCATTTCAAAATAATTTAATTGGCCTTGAGAATTGTAAATGCAGAATGCAAATTGTGAAAAAAGTACGATATAAGGAAAACATACTAGGTCGCCAACACCTTTTACGCAATGCCATCAGTTTTGTAAATCTTGTACCAAAAGGTATCGTGCTTACAGCTTTCACCGAAAAAAGAATGATCAATCTCTGAGTGAAATAGTTTTTAGAATTTATTTTACTTTTACTTGCTGTAAAAACACAGAATTTTACTTTACTATATCCGTAAAATTATAAAACTGCTTTATAGATTACGCACGTGAGTTTTGGCGACACCGAGAAAAAAGATGGTCGAAGTTTTTTCGTAATTATTGAATTTCGTGTTGATATTAACCTCTCCAGTGCCCCGCCACCGTATCACGGTGGACTGTCTTACCCCCCTTAAGTGCCCCAC
>NJDD01001685.1:152046-163036 GCA_002245505.1 Calephelis nemesis | reverse complement strand
TTTTTGCTTTACGTGTCTATTATCAAAGAGAATATAATCACTACGTTCTATTATATTGTCTACGTATGGTAAACCGTACCTACACACTTAACTGAATCGTTAAACAAAAACTTGATACAGTGTCCAGTGACTTTAATACACTTCATTTTTGTGATACGGTGGTAAAACGGAAAAAAGCAGCTAAATTACAGCGAAACTGCTGTAATTACAGTGAATCTGATATCACTGGGACAGGTTACCTATTTTACCTATCTAGCCTTCGTAACTTTTGTAAATTGTAAGTATGTTTGAGTTGTTTTTCATCTTTGAATCTAGTTTAGACGAAGTTTACCATGTACATAAATTTTTTGAAATGGCTATTATGTAGGTAGCTAACCTCACGGTTTTTACAACTTCACCGGACTACTTAATATGTATAATTTACATTAAACCAAAATAAATGAATACATTTATAAACCAAAATAAATGAATACATTTATAAACCAAAATAAATGAATACATTTATAAACCAAAATAAATGAATACATTTAAGGCCATTTTCAATAATCTGTAGATAAGAAATAGAGTATTTTATATTTCAAACTCCAGTAGCCGTATCTCTAATGCCTAATTTGCACCTTTACTTTAGTAGATAGTTTGTTATGTAGACAAGTAAATTTTAATTTAAATATAAGAAACTAACAGCTGCACTCAGAGAAATCAATTATCTTTTAATCAGTCACTTGTCATTTTTTAGACACAATTTCATTGACTTCTAAATTTAAATTGCTCTTTCTTTGATAATTGTGACTGATTGATAAAATTATATGTGACATATCTGAATGGGGTTGTTAGTGCTGGATTACACCATCTAGTTGATAATAAACATCAAATAAATTTACTCAATGAATGTACGTAAACAAGTAACAAGTTGGAAGTTAACATATGTGCAGCTGTCAGTTAAAGCGGAACTTAATAATTAAACAGAGTAAAACGGCAAAAACAGACTCCCAACTATTTTTATTTATATATTGTTTAGTATAGGTATCATTTCGTGATATAATGGTTTTTTTGGAAGATAGCAAATGATTCCGAAATGGTTCCACACTTGGTGGATGGTTCTATGGTGTGCCACACTTTTTTTATTCAAGTTGTGAATTACAGAGTTTAAACTTTAAAATATGTGGACGCTATTTTTAAATTTTCTGTGACCCAAATTTCATCTAATTTTAAGTTAAAATTTATTTAGGTACTACTTATTAAAAAAAACAGTACCTATGTAGTGGTAGTTTAGTAGTCAAATTATGCAAATATATGTATTAAATTATTGTAAATTAACTAAACTTGGATTCAAAGTAAAGCTGATTCATGAGATTCTTTAACTAACTGTTTCCTAAAGCTTAAACTGCTTGTAACTGCCATAAGTAAGGCATAAAATTTTAATTAAAACATAAATAATTTAACTTCAGATAAAACACATTTTTAAAATTGAAATTAGGTACGTATGTATTTATTATTATCAATTGCAGTGTAGTGGGACTCTCAGGAGGTAGGTATGTGGGCGGCCTCCTTTTAAGTATGTAATATCAGTGCATTTTTATTTATTATTTGGATTGGATTGGATTATACATGATAGCAAAGGCAATATAATATTTACTAATCAGTGATAATATTAGGTATATATTAGTACCTATCTGGTACTTGGGTAGCCTACTTACCTAATATAATACATGTAATAATATTATGAAGACTCAATTATGTACATGTAGCTAAATGCTCTATGCTGCTAATGTTGTCAAAACATAAATATGTAACATGTTTTTAGATTTTAACCGAAATGACATCAAAAAAGAAAAATTTAGATGTGTTTTTACATGAAGTGTTCAAACAATTTATAGCATTAAAAGATGAGGACAACAAAAAGTCGCAAGAAGTTTTTAAAAGTGTATTTGACCAAGTAAAACAAAAAATGGCTGAACAGTGCAACTACTTCAGTAAATATGCTACGCAAGTAAGATGTCAATATGCAATTATTCTTAAAAATGGTTTCGTACTTGACAAGTTACTTTGTATTTTACATTGGATTCAATTAATTAATAAATTAGTAGACAAAATAATGTCAAGATAAAACTGACTAAACTGCAACAGGAATGATTACTTTCTGAAAAAAATAATGGAAAATCGAAAACTAGGTATTATTTATACAACTACTTGTTGTCATAGTTACTACATACCTACTTGAGTGCTACCTAAACCTAAAGTTTGGAATGTAACATTTTTTTGTATGGCGTTATGACATTTAACACATGCACAACTATCCTGATGGTAAGAGACAACTTTGGTTTATAGACACCATAGATGTTATGTCTATAAACATGTAAAAATTTATAGCATTGCCCCTATGTTGGTGTAGGGCTACAAAATCTAATAATTGGTAAAAGAATTTAAATAACATGAAATGTATGAAACAAAGTGCACCAGAACATATTATAGTAAATAACATTGTTTCACAAATAGGTATCACTATTTTATTTACATTTGCAAGTCAACCTAAGTATTTTCATTAATCCACACAACATACTAACTTAATAAGTTAGTTATACTTTGTAATCAATATTTATTTGCAGGTTATGTATGGTGGAAGTGTAGCTGATGGTATTAAAGTAGGAAAACTTGATGAATTTGATATGGACATAATCATTCGGCTACCAATCAACTATGAAGATGGTGAAGATGGAATAATAATAGAAACTGATCAGCCAGGTTTTGTAAAATTAAAGATTATCAAGGCTTTTGATAATTTAGACAAGCAAAAGGTGAAAATCATAACTCGTTTGCTGTATATTATTATTCAGTCTTCTTGACTGCATGGGAAAGAGTGGTGTAAATTCTGCAGCTCACCTCCTTAACTAATTTTGAGTTTAAAAACAACACAATGCTGAAAAGCTATCTTCTTTCAACTGAAGTAATCAAAAGACAAAACTCGTTTAGTGCTGTCAGATTAGTTTGTTAAAAACATCTACAAATATTAATTTATCAATACCTTGGAATAAGTTGATCAAAAACTTCATAATTTATTATATCCTGACTTATTTGACATCTAAAATGTTCCACCTCTTTCAATTTATTTTATTGTAAAAAGATAGCTAACACCTAAAATAGGTTTAGTGAATGTTTAGCAGAATTACCGCTAGTCTCTAGATTCTTTGTAAACATAATTAAGTAACTGTTAAAAGTTGTGTCCAAGCTGATTTCGTATTGATGAGGTATCAACTGAATGCTAGCTCTGAAATGGACCTACAATGTGAGCACAGTGCCGGTTTAAGCCCAAAAGGGCCTTAAGCTATTATGATTTTGGGGCCCTCCCTTTTTTAAAAATATTGTGAAATTTATTTTCGCAATATCAGAATTTTAAACACATTCAAACAAATGAATTTTTTTTTTCAAATCATATACTGTTTTGGTATTTAAGCGCGCAATTTGAATTTGAAAACTGGTGTTAAGTAACAATTGAACAAACAAACCAACAATAAAATAAAATAAACATTACTAATATACCAATGAATATATTTTTCAATATGAAAAAAAAATAGAAAAAATCATACTAATTAAAAATTTTATTTAAAAAAAAATTCATGTCAAATTTTCTTGGTCGTCTGGGGCCCCTGATCGTCGGGGGCCCCAGGCCATGGCCTAGTCGGGCCCATTGGGTAATCCAGCACTGTGAGCAGGTTGGTGTGGATTCAGATGCAATGATAGCTTGATGCTGGTTGACTGCGTGTCGTTAATTTCAAGCATGGTAACTTGAAATTAAAATTAAATAATTGTGGGAGGCACATACCTCCACTTTATGGGAATAAAATTATTTGATCAAGGAGATGATACTTTATCCAGAACGTGATATTAGCCAATCATGTTTTTTTTTATGTTAGAGGTCAGCGAGTAAGCACACGGCTCTCCAGTCTCCGATGGTAAGAGACTACTGTGGCCTATAGACACCATAGATGTTACAGGTGCGTTACTACTTACTGTCCTGATGCCGTACAAGTCTACCATCTACACTTCCCTCCACACAGGAACATGACAAAGTCATTATGGCGGTAGGAAATGGTAAGTAGGTAGACCTCAACCCAGTCAAGCTACTGCACAGCTCTCTGCCACCAGTGGTCTTGTTGGTATTGACTTATATTTTAACCTGTTACGTTATGTTACGAGTTGCATGGCAGAGAGGCAGATGGTATATTCTATTTTGCGGAGTTCTATTTCTTATTCTATTATATTTATCTATATTCTATTTCTTTAGTTGAGTTTCACACTTTACATTCATATATGTAATTCTTGTGATATTGCCATGTGAAAATTGACTATAAAGGCTAGGAAACAAAGATACCTATCCAGGAAGGTTTACATGTTGCTTGAAAAAAATTGCATGTGAAACGAAAAATTCAAAATGTGATAACTTAAAACATGATGAAAGTTGCTAACTAATATTTAGCAGAAAATCTGTCAATCCCATGTTTAATCATTTTTGTAAAAAAACACGAAAAATCACCATTGTGCGAGAAATGCCTTTTAGGTTTGATGAAAATAGCCTCTTGAAACTGTATTGTCTTTAATTTTGTCTAAGGTGATTGTCACATGGCACCGCTCACCGCCGCGTCCTGCGAAAAAGCGAATTTCGTAATGGTGCTCCGCGCGTAAGGCGGTTTACGCGCCTGTCCGTGCTAATAGATTGGTCAAGTTCACTAGCAAAAGTGGACACTGAATTAGCAGTAAAATGTAAAAAACATAAAAATACATTTTGTTTATTCATTTTCACGAAGCAGTAAAATGTACAAAACATAAAAATACATTTTGTTTATTCATTTTCACGAAGAACTCTAAATGAGACATTTATGGTATTATAAAATACCTGTACCTACGACGATCCGCGCGTTTGTATTGCACCTCGTGTACTAAGGACAACGCGGAGGTGCGGTTGCGGTGAGAAGACCGTTCGACTGCGCTGTAGAGCGGAGTTTGTGTGTTAGGTATCTGACTTAAGGTCCCATACTCAGTCAGCCAGAAGAGCCAATCACCGCGCTCCCCCGTTCCATGATTACTATGAACAATGGCGCTCTAAAGTAAACGTTTTAAGCGACAAATCACTATTTTTGACACTATAAAATTAATTTGAAAAAAAGTATAAAAACTGAAACACTTCTCTTTTAGGTATAGTACTTATCTATGTTTATGTTAAATCTGGTGTCAATATTTTCATATTTGAAGTAGACATTTGCGTTTAGCTTTCAAAAAGGGTTAACTTTTCGATTTTTTTCTGTCGAGCAAAGTGAAATGAATCGTGTTTTGGAAACACTAGTCTAGTAAAGCATTTTCATTTTAATCTTGTGTATTTTTGTCAGCAAGATCCATGATTGATTTGTATGAAAAAAACAGTAAACTGCTGACGTATTTTAGCTTATATGGCCCCTTAAAGAGGCCAATGCAACTAAGATCCGCTTCACCGCTCACCGCGGCGGCACGCGGTGCTGTGTGTTTCATATAATTATTGTAATATTCAAGACAGATTAGAATGTTAATTTGTTGATGCTTCTTCTAGGAATGGGAGACTTGTCACAAAGTAACCCGTGAATGGCGTGATGCTGACAAATATTTCCTACAAAATAAATTCCGGCATTGGCTTCACGGTATAGTTCAGAAAGCACTGAACAATATGAATGGCAGGGTGGATGTGAATGGTGTTATATACCTGGTGAAGTACAAGATGTGTGGACCAGCGTACACACTGAACATACGCAATGATGACGACAGTGAGTTTGCTCTAGATGTTGATTTGGTGCCAGTGATACGTTTTATGAGACCCAGATGGCCACCTGGCTATAGGTAAGTTTTTTTTGCAGAATTATAGTTATAAGTTAAGTTGTCTGAAGTAGCCTTACTAATATTGTTTTTATTGAGATTGTTTTATTCATCACGGCAAAAATAACAGCGGTTGCCCGGTTATCAGACAATGGTGGTAATTCCACTGGTAATTCACAAACTAAACTCTCAAATAAAAACAAAAGAGATGGAACATTTTAGACACGTAAGATTAGTCCGAACATGTCAAATCGCGATGTTTTTAATCGACGTTTTGCGAGTGATAGTTTAAACGTCTGTAGAAATGACGTGTACGGTCTAATTTGACAGCGCTAAAAGTGTTTTGTCTCTTTCTGTTACTTTCGTTGAAAGAAGACAGCGATAACTTAAAATTAGTTTAGTGAGTGCGCAACAAAATTACCACCATTATAGCGCTAATCCGTCACTAAAAAGTTAGTTAACTCTTAAGTTCGTTATTTTTTTTAATTGTTAAAGCGTTACATTTTGGAATTTTATTAGTTACGCGGTGCTTAGAAATGGTAAACTATAAGTACTTACAGAATTAAGTTTTTAACGAACGGTAAAAATTACCGGAAATTAACGAATCCAATAACAGTTTTTGAAGTTCACTTAAAAGTTAACCCGGAGTCGAAATGTTAACTTCGTAATTTAAATTAATACACAGCTATGGTAATGACATACTTAACCTCCTCGCCCGTTACGAGCTGCCTGGCAGGAAGGCTAAGGCAGGAAGGCAGATGGTCTCTGCCTTCCTGCCAGGCAACATTCAGTTCTATTCAGCGGACCCAGACAAAACCGGAAACCGATGTTTGGTCATTTTAAAAAAAACACATGAAACATTGTCATTGTGCTAGGATTACCTTTTAGATTTGATAATAAAATTCACAGGGAAATAGATTGTAAAACGAAAGATTGGTTAATAGTGCCTAAACCCAATAAGGCTATCACGGATGACTGCCTCCAGAACCGCTGCTGGCGACTTTCCTTCCAGGACCAGGAGAGAGAACTAATCAAGGGCTGTGAACAACTCAAAACGACAATACGACTAGTAAGTGCCATATTATACAGTTACATTTTAAACAGTGACATTTCATTTTTGTAACTTTTAAATATAAGCATTTACATAACAATTATAAGAATCCATGAAATCGGTCATTTTAAAATAATGTATTACATAACAACCAATTTCAAATTTAAGGTTTTATTTTAAATTAGCAGACCCGGCGAAATTCGTATCGCTTGACATTAACAGCTGCTAACAAATTCTATGGATTAAAGCATATTTTTTTCCCATTTTCCCTGCAATGTTTCCGGTTTTTCTTTTCATAAGAACATTTTCCTTCTCCTAATAATAACAAACACAAAAAAATAAGCAAAATTGGTTCATCCGTTTAGGCCGTGATGAGATGACCACGTCATGAACCACGATTGTTTTTATATATAGATAACGTTTTATAAGTCAGATGCTTTAATGCATTTCAAGTTAGATAACATTTTCTATTTTAAATTAAAAGATTTTTTAGAATTTGTTATTTCTGAAATAATGTTATATATTAAGATAAAAAAAGTACCTTCACGCCTATATCCCCATCGAGTAGGCAGAGGAACAACCAGGGCACCCACGACTAGCCGAAGACACTAAGTCCCACAATGTGATAGGTGGCAAGCCTATCGCCAACCGGGCACATTTGCAATCCTGAACAACATTTTTTTATTAGAAAATTGGACAAATCCAATTTTCTTTTTGTTGCCCGACCCGGGTTTTGAATCCGGGACCTCATGCAGTCAAGTCCAACAACTGAACCGCTAGACCACAGAGGCGATAGCACTGTTGTAAAGAGGTAGTTGTCCAGTACCAGAGCTTCTGCTGACGAAATCCAGTATCCAGAGAAAATGGTTGAAAGTCTGTTGTTTAGTCTTGAGCACCATCGTAGACTTTCGTTTCTATTGATCTTCGATAGCAATCACTGTATGTACACAGGGTCTCCCTCCAAAATTTGACCCTTCCGTCTCTATTCTTGTACCGTAACTCAAGACGTAGTAAAGTAGCAATATATGGTCGATAATCACTGTACATGTACAAAGAGATTTGCCAGTTCATTTGTAGTTTGTACTGCAAAGGACTGGAATTCTCTACCTAAGTCAGATTTCCGGAACAATATAACTTGGAAGTATTCAAAGCACGAGAGAATGAATTCTTCTAACTGAGTGCGCCTTCACCTTAGACTCTACCTAAGCTTTCTACCAGGCGGGTTTCGAATCATTACACTGACCTATAAGTACATCTATAAAGAAATGTGGGTATAAATACGTCCTGAGATTCTGTTACATAGATAAGTAGATACGCAAGTTAATAAAAGTGTGTTTAAACCTGTTTTATTCCTTTTTACATTTGACGATTATGATATGATGTTACTTAACGAAATTTAATTGATTTAATAATAAGTTTTTATTTTTAAGTTGTAAAGTAATTATGGTAAAATTTAATGGATTTAATAATAAGTTTTTATTTTTTAAGTTTTAAACTAATTATTGTAGAAGTAATAAATGTTTTATTTCAGTTAAAGAAACTAAGAGACGCTCAAGGCATGAAAGATATCGCTAGTTACTACATAAAGACATTATTCCTCTGGAAAGTTCAAAAAACAGACAAAAAGTTTTGGCAAAATAAATTAAGTTATACTTACCGCGAAATGGTTTCAGAATTCTATGAGGCAATCAAAATTAAAAACATTCCCTACTTCTGGAATAAAGACAATAATCTAATTGCCGGTCTTAAGGACTCAAAACAGTCTCTCTATGCTGCTAAATTGAAGAGCATATTGAATAGTTTTTATGCAAATGATGTAGACAAAGCTGTATACGCCTTACTAACTACGGACGAAAAGAATTCATTTAAAAATTCAGAATTCTATAAAGAACAAGAATTAGTATTGAGCAGACTGTAATATTATTTTCTAAGCTGGCGTTTGTACTTGGTAACTACACTGGCCAGATTTAAAAAATAAATAAGTTCTATCTTACAAATTTTAAAAATGTAGAACCAAAATTCATTTCGGTTGGACAGTCTGCTTCTAGATTTCTCAGAGTCTGCTTGAGATCCTCATGCTGACAAAATTCTTCAAATTGTGGTAACGTTACCGCAGCAGAAAACGCAATATCTCGAAAACCTGAAGACGCACAAATTTTATTTTTAGCTCACAAATTTGCATGAATATAAGCTCTCTGCTCATACACAAATTTTAACTCTCCGGTAATTAGTTTAGATTTTTCTTGCTGGGGTAACGTTACCCCAGCTAGAAGTGTTTTTTCCGTTTATTTCCAAAACGACAATATGCACAAATTTTCTATTCGGCGCACATATACAGCACATCGAGCACACATTTACAGCATATCGAGCACAAATTATTTGTCCCACTCATATCAGTCTACGTGTTACTTTCTAGCTGGGTAACGCACACTCTGGGTGAAGCACACGCTGGCTCACACTGCGAAACTCACTACCTTTGCAGAAAATTCAAGTTTTTTTGCATACAGTACGAATACCATTATTAATACCTTGCAACTTGGCTTGTATTTAGGATATCCGGCTATCTCATAGAGAGATCAAACAAATATTTGAACTTATGGACCTGAATAATATTAGTGGCAGTTAACAAACTGTATGCCAGAGTTGTCTTATTTTGACAAGATTATTTTGTCTCTCTCTGAAAACTGGTAAAGTGCCTAATGCGTGTAAAATCGCAAATGTTCAACTAGAGCCTAAGAAAGGAAATAGCTTAGATCTTTCCAATTACAGACGCATATCAATCACCTTTTAAATTGGTAACATTTTAGAGAGTGTATCGAATTGTAAACTAATGGCTTATCTAGCAGGTAACGATCTCCTCAGTTGCCGACAGTATAGGTTCTGCCAAAACTGGTCTACTAGGAACCTTCTTATTCATACCATCCATGTATAAGATGATGCTGTCGAGAGATCAGGTGAGGCAATAATGGCTATATCCCTAACATCTTGAAGGGATTTTGACCGAGTCTGGCACTAAGTGTCCTTGATAAATCTGGCAACCGTGCATATTGTATGTTTGTCATCCTCACGGGTCCGTCTTATTTACAATATGATTGCTCATACATGTAATTGATTTAATAGCACAAAACATATTTAGCTATGTTGAGGATAGCACTGTTGTAAAGAGGTAGTTGTCCAGTACCAGAGCTTCTGCTGACGAAATGCAGTATCCAGAGAAAATGGTTGAAAGTCTGAACTCCACATTACAAGCGGTATCTGGTTGGGGTGTCGGAAATCTTGTAAAGTTCAATATTTCTAAAACTCAAGCGTGTGTCCTCTCCACAAAAAAGAGTGCGTTTAATTTATCACCATTATTCCGAGATGTACCACTAAATATTGCTGATCATCTGCAAATTTTAGGCAATGAGATTTTCGTTCGACTCCTTAAAAAAAAAATTTCGAAAACTCTCGATTAAAAAGCTAAAGCAGCTGCGAAGAAGCTATGACTTCTTGCCAGGTTGAGACAGTGTTTTACACCATGAGAATTGCTTACATTATATCAAGCACAGATCTGAACGTGTATGGATTACTGTTGTCATGTATGGGCTAGATCTGCCAACTAGCAACTACCAACTTGCTGCTCTGGAATCAATCAATCAACGCGCGAAACTACTAATCGGAGACTTCGAACTATGTGACTTCAGATTGTTTAGTCTTGAGCACCATCGTAGACTTTCGTTTCTATTGATCTTCGATAGCAATCACTGTATGTACACAGGGTCTCCCTCCAAAATTTGACCCTTCCGTCTCTATTCTTGTACCGTAACTCAAGACGTAGTAAAGTAGCAATATATGGTCGATAATCACTGTACATGTACAAAGAGATTTGCCAGTTCATTTGTAGTTTGTACTGCAAAGGACTGGAATTCTCTACCTAAGTCAGATTTCCGGAACAATATAACTTGGAAGTATTCAAAGCATGAGAGAATGAATTCTTCTAACTGAGTGCGCCTTTACCTTATACTCTACCTAAGCTTTCTACCAGGCGGGTTTCGAGTCATTACACTGACCTACGTATCTATAAAGAAAAGTGGGTATAAATACGTCCTGAGATTCTGTTAC
>NJDD01001685.1:117134-140590 GCA_002245505.1 Calephelis nemesis | reverse complement strand
AAGGGTTTGTTAACCACCATATCCAGGTTGTATGTGTACACACTGTACAAAAGAGGGCTAAGGACAGAACCCTGAGGAAGTCCCCTCCAGACACACCTCCGGATTTCTACCCAATTAGAATATTTAATAACAATATTACGTTCTTTAAAAAGATATAGATAAACCGAACCATCCTACTTGGTACATTCAGTTGTAACAATTTATTCCTTAGTATATCCAGGAGAACATTATCATAGGCTGAGGAAGTGTCCAGAAAGACTCTCACAAGGAATTTCTTCTTTTTAAAAGTAATCTTAATATCAGTGACAAGTATTAATTATACTATAGAGTAGGCACCATAGACAGCCCCTACGCTGTCTATGGTGCTTAGGCCCTTTCGGAAGCCAAATTGAGATTTGGATAAAACACCTGTAGTCTCCAAAAGCCACTCTAATCGGTTTTTTATTAGATGTTCTACAATTTTGGAAAGTGCTGATGCTAGGGCAATCGGCCTATATGACGAGACGCATATTGGATCCTTCCCAGGTTTACGAATAGGAATTATCATTTGGGAGGACCAGGACTCGGGGATAACTCCTCTATTATAGAAAGCATTAACTAGATTTAAAAAAAAAGGATTTAGTGTCACTTCTTGCCTTTACAATAAAAGAGTAAGGAATTTTTTGTTATTAAGAATAGGTAACTTGACCCTTGCGTAAAATTTTGACATGTTGTTGACATATGACAGTAAAATAGGCACCATTAAAATGAAACATGTAATTAGAACATAATTATATATATTACTTTCTTTACATAGCTATACCGAATTGTGTCATAAAAAAGAAGTTACAGCCAAGTGACGAACGCACCATTACATTACAAATTAAATTTCTAACTGACACAGATATCTCAAACGCACTTGTATTTTCCAACTTAAGCTAAAAACTCACGGCGCGGTTTTCAACCGAGTCCGCCGCGTTTGCGGGCCAGCGGCTTCCGTAGAGTGTTGATTTATATGCAAAACGTAAGACCACTGTTCACAAGGCGTTTTACAGCCGCAGCGCCCACGGTTGTGTACGGTTCCCGCTGCACCATTCACACGTCGGTAGAAATCATGTATCGATTGCGGGCGATGATTTCAACCGCGACGGCTTGTGACCGCACAAATTACGGGTCTCGTGAGTTTTGAAATAAAACCGCAGTTCCACGACGGGTGCAGGTGGAAACCGCTCCACGAGTTCTTAGCCTTAGTGCCCCAACACAGCTTAAATATTATTGGTTACTCTCGAATCTTGATTAATGCAAGATTGGAAATTGGAATCGCGTTTGTCATTTTGTAATCTTGAACGAAAAAAATCAGCGAATCCTATATAACAACTTATTCTATCGCATTCGTTGATTTTTCTTTCTAATTCGTTATTTATTTGTGGAACTAAATATTTAATAATTCGCTAGTTTTTTTGAAGAGTAGGTACAAAGTAGCTCAAATCCCATTCCAATTTCAATCTTGCATTAATTGAGATTTAAGAGTAATGCCGTTTAGCCGATTTTAGGCACTGACTTCCGACAAATTGGTTTATAAGTCTCTTATTCATAATAAATGATCGCAAAGATAAAGTTGTTATCTCCAAAGATTTTTTTGGATATACTGCCAATAGAACAACTAAAATTTTAAGAACATTGGCTTATGGTCCAAGCCGGCACCAGTATGATATTTAAAAAATGAGAATCGTTCAAAAATATCACCTAAGTACTCGACAAGGACCCATTAATTTATTAATTACTTTGTGGAAAAAATTAAAATACGCCGATTTGAGTAACTATTCCACTTCACATGTGTTTGCGATTTGCTTCGAACAACCAGCCACAAATACTAACAGGCAAAGGGTATTAAAACATTGTTTATTTGGGATATCCATGTCAATATTCAAAAAAATACAAAATTTCTAAATCTAAACATATTTGGAACGAATACTTGTATACTAAAAACTAAGCTAAGCCCGCGCGGCGGGCAAACACGCGTGTGAAACTGATTTTGTAGCTATAGGCAAGAAAAAATACAGCATCAAGCGTAATCTAAACTTGACAATTGATCAGCCAATCAGTTTTTTGCAACAATGTTACAACCAGCCTCATGATTAGCTATTCAAAAATTAAATTCCCGGCAATGATTGAACCTACCTCGAATATACCAATTGTTTTACATATTATTCCGTTATCGTTTGTTAACGGAACGTTTATCGTTAACGTGTCATGTGTGACAATGAAGGTATTCACAAAGATCTTTTGTAAATACCTACAATATGTTATATTCTTTTAACAATTGACATCCGTCTGAAGCAAGTCGTCCTTCGCTACTTTCACCCATGTAAATAACTTGCTGTCAAACCCATATACGTAGGTAATATAGCTGTATTTTTACCTGCGTTCAAAAGTAAAATAAATGCTTGGAAATAGTATTTATGTTAACTAGGTTTCAATTAGGTAAGTTTTCAAAACAAATTTAAGATTTCTAAATGTTAGCATATTTTTAATAGGTTTTTGGTTTTATCAAAAAAGTGTCACTGTGTTTTAGAAAAATATTAAAACTATTAAATGTATTCAGATTTTGCCAAGAAAAGAAGTGGCTAATTTTTTTTCTGTAGATAATAATAAAAATTAAGATGCAAGTATTTCTGACCTGATAGATATTTAACCTAAGGAAAAAGGCTAAGTTCATATGATAAATACCTACGCACCATTTTATTTATCTGATTCGGCCTGTTCAGGGCCAATAATAAACTGCGATACAATCGCAGGCTCGTGAAATAAATTCTTAAAAACGCCTACATTAACAAGCATAAGCCTCGTGAATATTTAAGGACCCTCTAAATCGTCATAACCTCTCTTCGTTAAGAAATAAGTTTTTATAGATCGGTAACCTAGCAACTCTTTTTTTCGATGTAAATTTTGTCAAAATCTACGAAACAAACATACAATTCTTTCAAATAATTTAGCGGAATAGGCCCATAGACAATAACTCCTCGTTATATTTTAACTAACACTGAGCATTTTTATTAACTTCTTTTTTTTGGACTGACTAATATGTTGCCAACCTCGCGGTTTTTACAACTTCATCGGCTTTGACGTAACCGCTTAATCATTACGACGTTATTTTTGATATCATGAACAATCATGTTGTCTTAAACACAAGCACCGGATAGTGCTTTAATTTTTGTGAAAACTATTTTGTAGTTGAAACTGTTGAGACGTAAATTTTAGTTTTCACATTAACGTTGCTACATGAAACTAATTTCATGTCAAGATAACTTTGATTCCATTAAGATTGCAAATAGATGTAATTTCTTATGACTGAGGGCGATCATCACTTTAAAACATAACTTGCATGCAAGTTAATAGGTATTAAAAAATGTTGGGGTTTTGGCGTATTTAGAAACAGTCTCAAAAGTGTCTAAATTTATTATTTGCTTAGGACATCTAAATTAAGTACCTATATCACACCTCTAACTGATCCGTCATCGTACCATCATATGAAATTGGCCTTTTGGCAAGTGGCAACACTAAATTGACAGCTAATTGGAGTAGGTCGGTTTTTACTCAAAGAACTATTCACCATCTTTGTACAATTTTAACAAGGATAGTTTAACCTTTTTAATCAAATCCAAGTGAAATTTCGAGTTTTATGTTTTGTTTAAAAGTAGGGTTATAACTAAATATTAAAATAATGTAGACTTTTAATAAAAAAAGAACATACGTTTTTATTTACAGATAAAAATAACAATAATCGTTAGGTATCTAAAAAAAAAGTTTGAGAAAACACTTCGTTTGATAGAAAAGCACATTAACAATTTATATATTTTATTCATTTGATGTTTAGAAACTCAACCTATTCCAATTCAGACTGAGGGGTTAGCATAAGCTCTTAAAACAATATTATTTCAATAATAATAATTGTCTTCTAGTAAGACAATGACAGATTCTATATATACTTCTTATCTTCGGTGCTTGGTGGAATTCCATTCTTAATACAATTTATTTACAAACACTTGTACTTTCCACATAATATTTTTATTTTTTATTTTTACAGGTTAGCCACTATATAGCCCTGATGATGCTTGTATAGCGAAACCGGTTGGCTAACCTATAAAAATATACTGTGAAAGTACAAGTGTTTGTAAATAAATTATATAAAGACTATGACATATGCCATATAGTTGCTTTTATAAGTGGTCAATCAGTAAGATGGAAATAACACTGCTTTAAGCGTTCATGGTAGGGCTCCAGGTCGAATAAAACTATTATACAAAAAATAAGCTCAGCGCAGCCGAAGACTTAACATACAGTGCCTTTAAGCGTTTAGCTTTAATATTTAATAAATTCAAATAATTTTAAACTAACCAAACGATTACATTTAGTACATATTTAATTACAACAAAAACTTTTCATTTTATATACAGCTAATTATCAGAAAAATTAGTCTCACACTATAATATATAATATAATAACTTATTTTAGCTAACAATATGAGATAAGGTTATTTATAACGTTTATATACTAACGCTATCAGAAAATCTAAACATTCTATAATACAATACATAGACATTGCTACTGGTAAATGTTTGATATGCACCGGCTCGCCAAATAACACTGGTTTTTAATAATTTAATGCCAAACAGACATACTGTATAATATACAATATCTATGTAAAAGTGTAAAGTCTTCATGCATGTAAAATATATTTGAAAACGGATACATAATCTAAATATTAGAATAATCCAATATATGTACCTAAATAAAAATAAGTTCATTTCTGATTGAAACATTTGTTCGATTAAAATAATTAGGTAATACTGAAAAATGTTTTGAACTAACTACAGAAACTAGCTTCACTCATTTTGTAAATTAATCTTTAAGATGTATACATAAAATATTGGCAATAATAACTGGTTGATAACACTATATTAAAATCTAGCTAGTTACCCATGACCGTCAGTGTAGAATAGATTTTCATACAAACTTTCATCCCCTGTCCACTTTTGGGGATGAACTATATACATATCCAATTTCTTGGAAATCTGTCCAGCGGATTAGCTGTAAAAGCGTAACAGACACACAAACTTTTGCATTTATGATATTAGAATGGATTGAAACTAATTTGCGAATTGACATAGAGCACTGAATAAAATCTTTTTTTTCACATCTTAGTATAACTAAAATTTAAAGTTAAGATAGCATTTTGTTTGAATTTCTTACAATATAACAAGAAAGATTTGTCTATAATCTCTCGTACAGGGATCAATCATTTGTCAGTAGCAATGCTCGACCATCACTGTGGCATAATTTTGTATCAATCTCGCCGAAAACTACCACTTCTTAAGTTACAATATTTGTTTCTAATAAAATTCAAGCGCCATTAGAATTGTAACGACTCAATAAATTATTTTTTATCTTGATGACGGTCCAAACTTAAAAATTGTTTATATTGATAATACCCGCGCTGAATGTCAGTGTTCCCACTAGGTAATACAAAAAAATATTTATAGTGGGTAACACTATCTAATCCATTGATTTGACATTATAAAGTGTATTTTATGTTACTAATTGTATATTATTAATATAAACAATTATTTGTAGTCTTTTAAGTTTTTTAAATACAATTTCTTTAAATAAATATCGAATTCCCAACGACCTTGGCACTAAAGAGAAATTTCAACAAAATGATGCCACAAAACAATGCACTGACTCGAGCTTGATATTTTTGCTCAATGTATTACATAACTAAATTGTATAAATTGCGACATTGGAATAAAGACTTTACACTGTCTTCGCATATCCTGACGTATATTTTCGTCCACTTTTTTTAAACTCCAGTTTAAAAAACATATACGCAAAACCGATTAGCTTAGGACACTGGGTATACAAACACCATACACAAAATGTTTATGTAATCAATGAGAAAAAATATCTGTTGACCTGTTCTTAGAGGTGAATGATTAAGACTTTATTATATGGCTTGCTTTATACGAAGATAGTTTTCACTTTTGAGTCTATGTATTAAAGTGTACAATATAATTGATCACTCCTAATTGTTCCCAAATATGACCCAGTTCTATACAAACTGGACCATTGGTAAATCCTAAATTCGAATATAAAACTTCTTTTATATTTTGTGGCCATTTCAAGTAAATCAGACAATATTAAAGTGGGTAGTTTTAATATATTTTCATATGTTAAGTTGAACTTTTTATAAATTATTTTTTTTATTGCCGATAGCAGGGCATTTTCTAGACACAGACATATCGAAAGAGAAAACTATTGTCGTAAAATGCAAACTAGTGAACTATTACTTATTAGCAAGCACCTCGTGAAGAGTGTTCATATTCGCATATTACTTGGGAAGTCCCCATTCGTAACACTAGATAAGGCGAATTTCTATTAATGCTATTTCGAAAAGATGTTTTCGCTAAATTGAAACACACACACATTAAAAATACTACGACTTTTAGGGATATTGATTAAACAGGTAATCAATTTTGAGCTTCAAGCTTAACACACAAACTTGTGATAAAAGTAAACTACAAAGTTTATGTCAACGCAACAAATCACGGCTACATTAATTTTTTTTTTAATTCAGATTTTTTTAACTCAAGCTCTTATCGATATAGGTATGTTTAAATAGAAAACTTTAAAATTTGACAAATAACATTAAATCTTAAAAAAAAACATGCCGCCAGAATAAGTTTTTTTCGTGTCAAGAGTATTTCAAATGTGTGCAATGATTGTGTCATTTTTTTAATTATATAAATTATGATATACTATTTTTTTTCAAACACTAATGGTAACTCGCAAGGAATTTCTTTTTCACTAGCTAACAATTTTCTTAAACATTCTGAGTTAATTTAATAAAAAAATCTACTTGATACCTTAGGCCCAATTGCAAACAAGCTTCGACAATGTACAACACTGGCTGAATGTCAGTAGTTTCCACAGGTTTATGCAAAATTCGTTTAACAGACTAACAACCCTAGCCTAGCTGTCAGTTTGACATTAGAGTCTCATGATTAGACAGTAAATATCACATAATTCCATCTTGTCTTCATTGGTGTTTCTACTTATTTACCCATGATAATAACACTGTAAATCTTGATAAGAGGCCATCCATAAATTATGTAGCAGTTTTTAACCTCACTAATGGAGTTCTTCACAAACACAAAACAACAAATACACCCTGTAAAGGCGCAATTTTTTTAATATTTTGTTCAAAAAAATAACTAAATGAACCGATTTAAATTACTTTATTATGTTTTTAAACTTTTTTTTCAATATTTTAGATTGTATTATGCGACTTCATCAAGTTTTTGAACCCCGCTGCCCCTTGTCACACAATGCCGCATCGTTCGACATCCACCCTCTCAACGTACGACGTAATTTATGAATGGCTCCTAACTCCAATGGCAATCTTAATATATTATGTATATATCTATATATTACATATAGACATATACTGCATTTCCTTATCTACTTCTCGGGTTTCGCCTGTATACAATACCAAATATATATATCTGTGATAGTAGAAAACGACAATGTTTATGGGACCATACATTTGTGTAGGTCATGTAGGTATAATTTCTCTCTATCATCTACAAACATTTTTATAAATTAAGGGGAACTACTGACTTCAAGCTAAAATATGATACGCTACATATGGTTTTGAAGTCGATTTAATTTGTTGGAAATTATGAAAACGTATGCAAAGGAGTTACACCACTTTTCGCAACAAAAGGATATGGGCTTGACATCAATCTGCTAGTATTAAATAAACTGGTACAACTTAGAAAATTAAATATTAATTGTCTACATATGTGGCCCCAACACAATCTAACAAAATTAGTATGAAATGATAAATATATTATTCGATAATAGTGTTGATTCTGCTGTACACTCATTTATGTTAAATTTTTACTTTTAATTAATTTGAAGAGATTTGGCGTTACATTATAAGTATGCATGTGGCATTACTTCATACTTGTAAAATTATCTTCGGCACATTGACCATGATTTTACACACTTATGGCCTCACTCAGAGACGTCAAGTAATATTTAATTCATCATTAAGCCACAATTTTGTATTGGGAATGTCAACTTAATGAGTAATTAAACTTAATGATAATTTCCACATAACACTGGACATAAAGTAGCCTGTATGCTACACAAACTGCGGTAACTTAAAAACAGTTTGTCACATAAACATTCACCTTCTACATTCCAATTAGTGTTGCTTTTTTTTAAAGCAGCTTATTTTTGACATCGGATCTTTGGCTATACAATCAACAATCTTTTCAAAATAAATTAGGAAAGCATAGCAGATTTTAACATTAATGTACATATTTGCATACAATTAATAGCAACAGCTCAAATGAAAGTTAGGTGTGAAAACCTCGCGCTTAGCAACATATTAGCCATTTCAAAAAAAAAAGTTAGATGGTGTGTAACAGAATCGGCATCATTATCATCATTTTAGTATCATTCAATAACATTTAGGTACGCCAGATCGTGTGTCCATGGACTCTGATTATTCGTGTTATCAGTTACTGCGACAGGATATTTGGACATATTTAGGAACGCGTATTTTTTAATTTCAGTCTTACTCTTTCAGCCGTTAAGTAATCATGCTATCTACGTTTTGTAACAAATGCTTAGGATATTGTTATTTGTTATTTTTGAGCGAGTTTTTGAAACATAAGATTTCTTTTAATAATGCACGAGCGATAAGAGCCATGCTACCATAGTATTCTCTGCACAAATTCGGATATCCGCTTTGGTTTAAAATTAACTCCTGGTAAAGCTTTTTCAGAAAAGTCTAAAGACAAACGCACATACATGTGGTGCGACGCCGCACCTCGTTTTTATATAAAACAGTACAGTACAGTAAGCAAACGAAATATCTGACTTTAAAAAGTTTACAGTACTTTGAAATTATTGCACGACGCACGTAGGTCAGATACTACGTATGCTTACTGTACTATTTTTGCGAACGGTCATAAATAACACAAGAAAATATTAATAGCGTCGCCGGATAGTAAGCCGCATCAAGTGTGCTTTCATACACTTTTTTAAAAAGAAAAGTCCAAAATTAGCATTGAGGACTGCAACATGTGCAGCTTTTGCGGTCTGCCAATGTACGCATTGACCTTTACTTCTGGTTTTAGTTGTTTGGGTCGAAGCCTTCAGACAATCATAATAAAATTTATCAGAATATGTGAGACACGAAGTTTGCTGTTATTACCTTACTACATGTAATTAAATTATAGTCAGTACGATTTCAATAAAATTCGAATATTGAAGTATAATGGTCATCCTCGAATAAATGAGCCGTGCTTTTTGCTGCGCAAGACGTTGATGGTAATACTGCTGAACACCAACTAAACTTATTTTAAGTGTATTTTTTCCATTTAAACATTTTAGAGATGTCTGATTAGATAGAATATGTTGACTTGTGCCGTTTTTAATCAACGATTTCCGAAAAAAAAGATTAAGTCTGTAAAAATCTTGTGTACAAAATAATCTGATATCACTAAACGTGTTTTGTCTCTTTATATTACAGTCGGTGAAAGACAATAGCAATAACTTAAATTTAGTTTAGTAAGTGCGCAACAAAATGACAACCATCGTCCAATAACATTCTTATATTTTTTTCTATTTAAACTTTGCAATATGGGCGAGTCATAGCTAAAATAATACGCTATTGATATCTTTAAGTTTAATTAAAGAGAGAAAATCTATTGATGTGCTTCTAAATATTTTTCCACTTATACATTTAACATCTTATTGTAATAACTCTCCTTGATTAAACATCTCTTTCAAAACCAAATCTAGCTTATCCTGTTTTTTTTTAATTGAGGGTAAACGGAAAAAGGACCAACTCTGAATGTATCCGTGTTAAGGTGTAATATTAATGTCTTCAAATGGCGATTGGTGGAGCGTTTACAGCTTTATATTTGACAGTCACAATTGGTTGAATTTGATTAAAAAACCATATGAAAGGAACTCATATTTTTTTGGAATACATCCACAGATGGACCACCTTTCCATTACCCTCTATATTTTAAAACATATTTTACAAATAAATCTTTATTTTAATGTGCTGAGTTTTTACCAGAATAGCTGTAAGAGTGAAGCCGTTAACATTTTCGAAAGTGCAGGCGAAACTGCGCCTTATGTGTCATGGTTGACTGTTCAGATTTGAATGTGTCCATTTAACGCGCACTACCAGACTTACTGTGGGAGATGAGCCATTGCAAAGTGATATCAATGTTGTCTTTCTCTTTGCATGAAATTGAGTAACAACAAATTTCACGGTCTTGGATAGCTGAAAGATTCCTGAAATAGTTCAAATGGAATAAATTATTTTGTGGAAATCTCATTGATCTAAGGCACAACTGATGTTAGTGTGCTATGAAGCTGTACCAGCATGGTACCAATTACCACCATAGCATAGTACCAAGTACCACCATAATGTGTTCGAAACTGTAATTTTTCAATGAGAGAGATTAGTAAATAAGCATATGGCTTTGCTGATGGTAAAAAACAACCGTCTCCTAAAGACACCAAAGATGTTATAGGTATGTCACTGTCCTGTAGTTGGGATGGTAGTCCTTTTGTGTAAGTTTACCAGCTACCTACACTTTGGACCAGAATATGGCAGAATCATATACAAAATATGTAAAGGTTGATTTGTATTAAGGAATAAACAACCAAATCATAAGATATTACATTTTAGAATACATAAGCATGGCGATATTTGTATCCAACAGTAGATGCTAAAAAGTAAGTATCTTTATGCCTGTATCCCTGAAGATGAAGGTAGAGCTACAATCAACCTCACAAAAAAATTTAAATCATGAACCATCTAAAAGGTTAGACATTGGAAATGAGCAGTGATTATCATTATCATATCAGGTTAATAAAATAAAACGGAAAAATCTTGCTGTCAAACGTTACTGTCACTTTAACATTTCATCCTTGTTTACTCTCTTTAGACACATGCTTAGCGTAATCATAATTTTGTTGTTCTTGCTTTTTGTTTACATTTTACAACTGGCAAAAGTCATGCATATTCAAACTTTCGCTTTCGGGGTAACCTTCCAACAGCGAACCAAGGCCAAAATAATGCACAATTTAATTAATTTTTTGCATGTTGGCTTGTACGAAGTTTGTTAACTCTCCACTTAATAGTACCTAGTTTAAATCATGGACAGAACATTTGTGACATGTTTTCAGCATATTCTACTACAATTTGATAATTACTAAAGGAATCATGAAACTAGCAGAAAATCATGTAAAATAGGTCGTTAAATATAGTTACACGTATATTAGTATATAAAGTATATTTGTTACACAGAAATATAAGAATTGTTGATATTGACTAAATTATCAAGACGCTAAAAAGCTGCGGTTCGAATTCCATGCGTGCAGGCATGAGTGGTAAGCATAGATGTTGGTATTTCTAGGTCTAGGCAGTACAGTTTCAGATGTACCCGCACCCTAAACGTAATTTATACGCCGCCCCCTTAATACAGTTCAAACCCATACGAAAACATCACACTGGCGGCCGCCAAACCGCCAAAGGCCGCCTCTGGGTCGCAGTTATATTCCTATGTACCAGTATAATAGTTAACTGACGTCCATACGGCAAAAACAATTTGCTTACTTTGCATTTAAACCAATTTGTGTAAATGTTCCAGAGATATTTATAATCACATATTGATTACCCTCAACCTTCATATCAAACAAACTAACAGGAAGAGTAAAGTATCTTAGGCTTGTAACTCTTACAACTAAGATATCCATCTGTTTGTACTCCTCCGAATATTGTAAAAAAAAGTACTTACATTCTTTCAATGAGGCCGTGTTCATCGAGTGCATGGGGTAAGTCACGTTTGTTTCCCAAAACTAGTACAGGTATACCAGTGAGCTGCTGCTTCTCTAACAGACTGTGAAGCTCATTACGAGATGCTTCAATTTTATCAGGATCAGCTGCATCTACCATATATCTGAATAAGAATAAATATAATCAATTTAAGATGGATGAGAAGCTCACAATTTTAGTAGAGATTTTCGTAAGTATTGTATCAGATTTATTAAAGTGGAAAACTATCAAAAAAAGTATCTTCACACCTGTATATTCGAAGATAGGCAGAGGTACAACCAGAATATCTACATCTAGACGAAGACACTGTTCCACAATGTTTTAGGCAGCAAACCTACCTATTGCAAATATACAATCCTGGACAACATTGTTTTATGAGAAAGTTAATAAAAAACACATTTTGTCTTTGTTGCCTGATGCAGCATTCATTAAATCCAAAATCATGTTGTGAAGCCAGAAAGGAAAATAGAGTTAGGAAAACTATCAGATTTTGTTAATAGAGAGTTAGCTAGAAAATATAAAACATTTGTTTGGCATAAGAAAAGTCAAACAAAAGCGTATGATATTTTGAAATCATTTGTACTCACACAATAGCATTAACGCCTCTACAATATCTCTCCCACATTGAGCGGAATCGTGGTTGACCTCCAATATCCCAAACCTGTTACACAAAACATTTAAAATACATAAGTCCATATTTTATGCCCCAAACAGCTGCTTTTTTTAATATAGCTATATTAATGCTAATCATTTTCCCCAGAATTTGTTCTTATTTCCTTTGTCTTGGGCCGGGTCTACTTAGTAGAATAGAATGTCTGCCTCCCTGCCATTCAGCTCGTAAGAGGAGAGCACAAGTTAAATAGTTCATTACCAACAAGACCATTGGTAGTTGAGTTCTGTAGAGCAACTCACTGTGTAGGGATCCACCACCTTACCTATTCTTGCTGCCATCATGACTCTGCCATGTTTCATTCTGGAGGGTAGAATAGCCAGTAGTCTAGGCCTAACATCCGGGCCCCAGAACAGAGATGCACTTATAACATCTATGGTGTCTATAGGCCAGGGTTTTCTCTTACCATCAAGAGAACCACGCCCTTGTCTTGTGCTTGTAAAAAAACATACATTGACAAACATTCAGTGAAGTAATTAACAATGGTTAAAATTTGCATATTACAGCCAGTTTCACTACCATGACTCTCTATGTAATAAATATGAAGCTATATTACTACTGGAGGTTACACTCGTAACGAAGAACTAATGTCATTTTTAAATATTTCTGACTTTCTCGGTAAATATTCGTGTACCAGCCCCTCTTTCAGAAAGTCTTGTGATGTCAATTAACAAAGTCAAATTAAGAGACGCCAGTACATTAGGAGTCAGTAATATTTGGAAATGACATCAGTTCATTGTTAGGAATGTTTTTTTTTTTGTTGTTTTTTTTACTCACTTTTACCAACATAGAGTGTGACTGAAATAATGCTAATCTATACTAAAAGAAAGCAAAACTGGGTTTATAGTTTGTTTATAACCAATGAATTTAAAAAAAAAAATGAAACAAGTTTAGTTATTCATTCACCATGTTAAGCTATGGATAAAATTCGAAAACAACCCTTTATAATCAAATAGTTACATATTCCAAAAAGGTTTGATAATTAGTAAAATGATGTATATAGCAAGTAAGTTTTGTTTTCAGTGAATATGTCATTTCACACTATTTGAGAGACTCGGTCGACATAACTACCAAACTACTAGAATGGCTTAAAAACATACCTTAATTGTAACATTTCCCTTTGTGATTTTGCGCATATTGAAACCAACTGTGGGTATCATGTCTTCACTAAACTGTCCCGACTGAAAGAAAACATCACAAAAATGGTCATGGCAAAAATATCATGCATTTTCACAATAGTTCAACATTTGATCTTTGGCCTTTCAGATAGGTTATCTGAGATTTAAACTAGATTTGTTGCTAAGTTATAAGTTAATAAAGGATAATGACAGTAAAATACTCATCAAAGATTGATAAAACAGTTATATAGTGTAAGTTATATAAAACTTGCAGGTCCTAACGTTAACAAAATAACTTTTGTTTCCAATCTTAGCTTAGGATCCAAAAATTAGTTATCTTGAAAAACATATACACCAGATAACGACAACTACAAGACCGAGGCGTTCTTTTGTACACAATGATTGTTTTGAGATGATACATACAGCAATGACGTTAACAAATGTAGTTTTCCCCGAATATTGTAAGCCGACTAAAGTCAATTCCATTTCTTCCTTCCAGAACAAGCTTTTGATCCAATCAAGGATTCGATTTATCAAAGCTAACATTTTGAAAAGATTTATCAATTTACTATCACAAAATGTAAAATTTATACGCCTTCCAAACTGCTGATGGCTATGCTGACACTTGTCTTGACAGGTGACAATCTAAGTGACAGCATTGAGTGTGAACTGTCAATTGTCTATTTTTTTTTAGTTTCTGGCACAAACGTTAACGCATGCCAATAGGCAAGTATTACGCTGCGTCTTCACAATGGGCCATGATGGCTCATGATAGACGTTCACGATTATGTAGAGGGCGTAATCGCCTGTGAGCGGCCATGATGGATTGTAATCGAGCGTGATCGCGGCTGTGTCGGTTTTTCAGACATTCATCAAAGTAAGTTCGGACCATGTTCGACGGCGCGTCCACACGATCGTTGATTGTTCACATTGCATTTGTCAGTAGTGTAATATTGGGGCACTTGCATTAAAACTTTGGAATAGACTGGATATCTTATTTAGATATTTATAATATCGTATACAACTAATCTTACAACTATCAATATGCATATATTTTAAAAGGTTTATGTAGATGTTTACAACAAAACCTACTGAGTAGTGCAGTTTTTTTTCGGTCAACTTAGTAATATTTACCTGATCTTAAATGTTAGTATATTAAAATGTATCAAGTGTATTTTTGCTCAGCTCAAGACTCTTAAACACGGGCCATGTAGTTCCATGATTACAGATTCGCGGCCAGACCAATTAATTCACCCGGGCTAATTATGATACAAAAAAGGATTTTTTTTCTTAATTTTAGTAGATATGCTTTTTTAAATAAAAAATGGTTATAAAATCCGTTAAAAATGACGAAAACTCGTGTAATATATAAAAATATATAATATGTACAGGAGTAGAATCTGCAGCTTCTTCCATTTTATTAATCAGTTAAAAACGAATGTAAGCTAATCGATCCGGAACATATTGGCATATTATTAATAGGCTATGTATGGTAGAGTTAAGGGTTTCGGCTTCACGTATGTTATCATGATTATGATCTAAAAATTAATATAAAACATTCCAGCATAGTAATTCATACAATCCTATGAATAAAATATCGTTGTGAAAGACTTGTAATAAAAATTGGCAATCTAAGTTTAATATTTACATAGGACATAGGACCTTGATAGATGATACATCCGAAAATATATATAGATATAGCTTTTATCAATCACAATGTTATTATTATTAGTTATTTTACAAAACTTTAAGCTACAAGACAGTAAAGAATAGGAAAAAAATAAAAAAAGATCAAAAGACAATAAAAAAACATAAGGCATTCAATTTGCAATTTCGTATACAATTTACCGAATAGACCACAGTGAATCAAGTTAACACTGATTTTGCATCTTTTACTTTTAAGCAGACGTTCCTTTTTGTTTTGGACTTAGGCTGGATTTCACAGTCGAATTAAAAACTCGTCTAGACGGTTGCGAAGAGCGTTAATTATGTCGATGTTAATGTCCTTGATAGTTTAGTTATTTTAAACATTTGTAAATATTTTATTATTAAAATGTTTTAAATGGTAAGCAGACATTCAAGAAAGAAAAATTTTGTTAATATTAATTTTAATTGAAGTAACTTATCATCGGAATCATAACTAGTAATTGAACTCGTTTACAATGAACTTAGTTTTGCACTCGGTTTTCAATATGGTCGGTAAAATAAGCCCTCAGTGGGCAACAAAACTTTGCTATCTTCTGACTGTTACAGTAACTACAAATTTGTAATCTGGTTTTGCTAGCCAGAATATTATTCTTTCAATTCATAAACACAACTTGCATTGCGTTAACTAGTGCAGTAATATGACATTTGTTCTTACAAACATAACAGTGAAACTCTGGCAAAACTATTTTAACTTAAAAAAGAAACCCCAATTTTATGTTGAAATTTTTTTGAGAAATTCACTAGGTATTTTTTTAATATCTAGGCTACTACATGGCGTTCAAGCGAAGCAAAAAAAAATAGATACGAAAGTCCCAATATTACCCTACTGGAAATAGCTGCAATATAATTTTTACATTAAATATAGAGAGGTTGAGACGTCCGTCTCATACGGCTGCCAATGCATAAATGAGTCATGCTCGATTGTGTGGACGGTAGCGCAATCAAAGAGGCGATCATCGCACATTCTGTCATGGGATATCATGGCCCATTGTGAAGAGGCGAGGTTAAACGTGTATACAGAGAACTAAATTATATTATAGGCTACTGTTGAGCGTGCCAGTATATATCATTTTATAATTTGTGGTTCCACCGTAAGGGACAACAGATAAGTACTAAGGGCTGATTGCAGCGATTATATTAAAAACCGAGTTTAGTAAAACTAAATTTAGTGTAAATTAGTTCAAACACCTGCGGGGCTATTCAGTATCTTTTTAGTGATAATCACTGGATAAAGTATACGTCAAATAGCTGTCAAATGATGTGTTTTGTATTTGATATCTCTATTGTATTTCTGTTGGATATGTAGATAGAAATTGACAATATTTTTATCCCCATCTTCTAATAACCTTTTTAGCACGTCGAGAGATATTTTAATAATAAAATATTACATTATTAAAATATACACAGCAAACCTTTTGGCCCACAGTTGTTGTTTCGGTGCGAAACCACCTAGTCCGTATATTCTTTTCCAGATCTAAAACCGCCTTGATCTTCCACAATATTCCATCGGACTTCCCTTGCAGGTTGCTACTTTCCCTTCCTTCTATCCCTCCCTATCCCATTCAACTTTTCTTCCATCCAACTTCATGCTAAATTGATCAAACTGATGGTCCTGTAACTGGTGCAATCCATGTGTAAACAATTGACTTTATACAAGGGCACGATGACAGCATGCTGTCAGTCTTCTGTTACTCCGCCGGTCTTCCAACAATTGTTTTAAAGACCCAAAATGAGCCCCGAACAGCAGAACCACCAAGCTTGATCATCTCAGCTGTAACCACATCTACTCGCGCAGTCTTACAATATCTCATACTTTCTTATCACCCATTTAACTCCTTCCAACATAATGCCATGCCTCCGCTATTTCTGATTCATTTGAGTACTCAGACTAAGCGGCAGCATCTCGCGCATATATTCATATAAATATTTCCATAAAACTCACTTTACTGTTTTAACACGTTATCCATCAAAATTCATCCAGAATATCACTATTATACTTAATTCTATTTATTTTAGAGGCAGACGAACAACTCCGAGACTTCTTTACCTCTTCTAGTTTTATAATTTCTCTTTCGCGGTTCTCTTTCACAAAGTGTTTGGTGATATTTTTGCAACAGCAGTAAATTTCTTTCTTCAACTCTGTCATACTGTCATTCGATTGCAAACTTTTGCAAAAAAGTTGATGACTTTTTTTGAACCACAACACCAAACAATATTTTATCACCTTTAAAGTATGCTCCTACAGTAACGGTACATTTACGAATAATCCACTTATCAAAACATTCTTTAAACGCTGTTTACTAAATCCAGTTCAGTTCTTGCCGGGAATTCCCTTTTAGATTCTCATTCTCTCACAAACGCAACAAACCGCTCAAACAATATTCCTTATTAAACGTTTGACCTTTCCATAATTAAAGAAAACACTCAACATCACTGACTTTCGAACGAGTTTGACTTATTTTTTTTGTTTCAGTTCAGTGGGAAGACGCCACGCCTAAGCTTGTTCTCTCTTTTCAAGTTGAACGAGGATTTTCAGTCACTGTTTCCTTTACTTTTGCGATGTTAACTATAGTGGCAGACGTTGTTGGCCTACCGGAGCAAGTTAAATCTTCCATTATTTTTCGACTGCTTTTAAACGCTTGGTGCCACTGTAAAGCACGAGTTTCTGATAAAGTCAATTCACTGTATCCCTTTTGTAAGATTTTCATTGACTCTGAACACGATGTACCGAATTCTGTTGGCGATACAAAATTTAAAACAAACTCTTTGTTCGATGTTTTTGTCGATTATGAAATTCGCAATGAACATTAATTATTATAAAATATCTAATAACAACACTGTATTTAATATAAATCCAACTCCGCACCAAAAAGAAAAACAGTTGTTCCCAAAGTAGTGCCAAAAAAACAAGACAAAAATTGTTAGTTTGGAACCTTAAACAAAAAATCCATTCCCAATATGTACCTACATTTTTGATTATTTTAATTATTTGTAATAACCTTAATAGCTTTAAAAACCCTACAAGAAAAAATATAATATACTTATTCACCATCGCCATTTTGCCAATAAGTACCAACCCACGGGGAATATTGTCTGTCTCAGATTCGCTCCCATAACATCACTGGTGTTATAATTCATCTCTTTGATATATTTATTTCATGCTTAGTCTCTTATGGAGTAGGCAGAGAGAATGAGTGTCACATTCCTTGCATGCGTAGGTTCCTCTACAGTCATTTCATACAAACACGCTATTTTGGGTTTCGGTTCAATCAAATTGCTTCAGGTTGTTTCCACGCTTGTCCATAATACCATAAAAATTATGATACAAACATTTTTTCATACACTGAAACTTCCAACTCATTGATTTTTTTCATTTTTATAGTTAATTGGATACACTTTTTAATGATTTTGTATAATAGAATGATAGTTTGAGAAATCTTTAACTCGGCATCAGCCTTTCTGCATTTTAAATCACTACACAGTATAAAACAAAGTCGCTTCCTATGTCCCTTTGTATGCTTAACTCTTTAAAACTACGCAACGGATTTTGATGCGTTTTTTTAAATAGATAAAAGATGGAGTTTAATATGTATATTTAATAACCGAGCGAAGCCGGGGCGGGCTGCTAGTGTTAATATAAAAATTTACCCTTTAGAAAATCGTGGGACACAATTGAAACGGTGAAAAATTCCGAGAAACGCTCGTAAACGAGATTCAATAATGACAAAATTACTTCCGATCATCTTTTATTTTGTTGGCGCCAAAACTTCTGTCTGAATTTGACGTTTGACTTGTTAGGCTGTTTGTTACTTGGCAACTTTTATATATTTAGCAGAAGGTAGTTCTTCCAGTGAGTATCGATCCAAATATTTAATTATCGAAATTTTTGCGTAATTAGATCGATATTTAGCGTGGAATAATCGTACAAATAGACTGTATCTTAATGGAAAGATTATCAGCTGATAACCTTCAAAGGCTTAATTTTAAGACTGTACCGCGGTAATATATATTACCGTGACTGCACAATGGTTTAATCCACACAGACGTAATAAGTAACTTAAGAGTTATCGGGCAGGTATTCACTAAACTTCCGTTTAACACATTTGTCCAGGTTTAGTGCACAAGTTAAGTATGAATGAAAAAATTAGAGTATCGTGCACCTATTTCCCAGTTGATGACAAACCTTGTTATATAAGTTTAAGTATGGAGACCACCGCTTTACATAAGACTCTGACATGGCTTTCTATGACGACTTATGACTAATTTTAAATTATTAAAGATCAATTTTGCTAATTTGGGTAACTGGATTCAAATTAAAATTGACTGGTGGCAGATGCTGACACCCACGTCAAAACAAAAAAAACTGACCAAGAAGCTAAGTATTACAGCCTTAAATTTGCAATACAAAAATACCGAAGAAAGGGTAACTTTCTTCGGTAGATAGTTCTCTAATTTGTGTAAATAATTGTCTTCTACCCTATGAGCCCGGATTTGATTTCCGGCATTAGCGTGAATATTGATCAAAATCTGAGTGTTGTCATGTTAAAAATACATAGGTATTTAAGGACAATAGTATGCGTGTATGTGAATTTATGTGTTTTTTTTGTTATGGAAAAAACCCTAACATGGCTCTTCTAATAGAAAGAGACAGCAGTGGCCTAAAGGCACCAAATATTTTACAGATGCATATCTGTCCAGTAGCCGAGGTGTTGGGGCTAATGTGCAATTAAACCAGCTACTTTACCCTACAGAACGGAACACTACATTGCCTCGTTGACCGAGTGGCTAGCGTACACGCTTCACTACATCGAGTAACCGCGAGGCTCGGGTTTGATTCCCGACGGGGGCAGACATATTTTGTGTGATGAACATTTAGATGTCTGCATTTCTGGGTCTGGGTGTTTATTAAATTTATTCTGGTATCTATTTAAGTATTTTCTATTTTTTTTTATTTATTTCTAGTTCCCCTATCTTTGATCATAGGGCTTTTTTTTATCTATATACATTTTCATACATATCTATCATACTCTTTAACATACTTAATCTTTACAACACTTTTTTTTATTACATCAATTTTCTTTTATTTTACAGTTTATACAGTTTCTATTTTTGTGCAACAACTTCGCTGATACAATATGTAATTTATATATTGTTCAGTCTGAACTTTTATTTCTTGTTTCTTTTTATTGCTATTTTTGCCATTTTTACACAATACTCTAAAAGTTTGTTCTGTATGTCCTTTCTTGTTATTAAGTGTTTAATGTTTTCAGCGTTAATGTTGGCATCTATTTCCTGTTCAAGCTCGTACTTATATTTTTCCGTTATTGGGCATTCAAATAATATATGTGATACGGTTTCATGGGCCTCACTATCGCAAATGCAGTTTGGGTTATCCTTGCACTTGAAGCGGTAAAGGTATTCACCGAAACCACCATGGCCAGTTAGGACTTGTGTGAGTACATTGGTAGGTGTTATTTCCTTTACGATCTTGTATGCCTTAATGGCGTCTGGCAAGAACATTTTAGTAGTCGCAGCCGTACCCTCCACCTGATATCTCCTGTTCCACTCGTCAAGCGTCTCCTTGCGGATTTGACGCTTGACGTATGATACAGGGCAATCCTCATAATCGGGTCTCCTTTTCAGATTTAGAGCTGCCTCCTTGGCAAGAGCGTCGGCGCGCTCGTTGCCCTGGAGCCCGGCATGTGCTCTTACCCAGAACAGTGAAACCAGTATTTTCTATGTATTAGAATCGTTGACTAACACCCATAACACAAGCATATATTTTGCTTACTTTGGGGTTAGATTCAATTTGTGTTACTTGTCCAGGTATATTTATTTATTTATTTATTATCATGGTGGCAGGAACTGGTGAGGTGGTAGATAAGTTAACGTACCCCGGTTAAGTCGCTGAATAGTTCAACCTACGCTTACCTATTACGAGTTGCCAGGCAGAGCTGGACCAACACAGGAAACATAAAGAACCCAGGCCACATGAGCAAAAAAGTCGAAATCGAACCTAAACCACAAATTATAAAAACTTGTGTACAAGGAACCCAGTAGGCTTTTAGGTAACCAGAGCTCGATCTAGGGGGGAGGGGGGCAAACTGAGCAATGCTCGGGGCGGCAAAAATGAGGGGCCGTGAAATTTTGTACTTATCTCGTGCCAGACCTCACGATCCCGACAAATCTGTCTAGCTTTCTTCACATTCATTACCCTTTTCATACTAACACACCGGTTTCGGAGACTCTTGACACCACCCTCGGATAATATCCGAGTGATCTGATCGTGAAAGGTGAACCTTGGTCTCCCCGGGTACGTAGGTTCCATCCCCATTAGCATTGTATATCTACTTTGTCAATCTTTCATCTGTCATCCTTTTCACATGACCAAACCAGCGGAGCATGCCCTTTTGCATTTTAACAAGAACACTTTCTTTCAATCCTATTCTTTCTAGGATCTCACTATTACGAATACGGTCAGCGAGCGTTACAACACAGATTTTTCGTAGCTCTCTCATTACGACCGCATTCATCCTACTTTCATGCTTTTTCTGACATACCCAACTCTCGCTTCCGTACAATAACGTAAGTATAATAATAATGTAAGTCTAAGTAACTGTTGTTTGAATAAATATCTTAAAATAAAACTTATTTTGTTTTAATAATATCAGCAAGAATTTTTTTTTGGTTTAGGCGCATTTGGGCTAATTCTCATTATGGCAACCGAGTCGCTAATGGACTACTTCTTATTTTGGCTAATTCTCATTTGGGCTACTTCTCAATTGGGCTACTTCTCATTTGGGCTACTTTTCATTAGGGCTACTTCTTATTAGGAAATACACAAATCCACACAATATACACCATTAACTAGATTCCTTTATATAAGAAGCTGGTAATAATTAGTTATTTTCTTTAAAAATTTTATAGCTGTAATTTAACCAGTTATTAGTTTCGTAACTACTTTTTTATACTTTTTGTCGAAATTAATGTACTTGTGATGCCGTTTTTTTGTTTGAATATGGCTGTTCTTTAGTTTGGAATCAAAATGCTTGGCTTCTTTACGAAGCTTCTGTAGAAATAGAAATAATTCACATATTCGATGGTGCCGTCTCTAGAGAGCGTTGTTAGTGCGGTGGCGTTGTCCAGAGCAACTAAGAATCGCAGGGTTCATTTTTGGATACCATTGTTTTGCAAAGTATTTTAAAAAGGTTTAAAACAACAGCAACAAGGATTTATGTTCAACTAGTTGCCCGCCCTCGCATCGATTCTGTTATTCAAGAATAAAAATCCTACTAATGTTATAAATGCGAAAGTTTGTGAGTATGTCTGGATGTCAGTAAATTGTTTCTTATTATACAGACAGTTTAATTTTTCGCCCGGAGATTTTAACTTTTTGTTAACTCATTAGTTGTTTAATTTTTTCTGATAGTGTAAAAGGCAAATTTGATCTAAATTACACGCATTACATAACGTATCTAACAGATTTATTTGATTAAGGGTTAACACTGTATTGTGAAAAATATGTTCTATAGTAACCTTTCATTTTTCTGTTTTAAGTAAACGCAAAAAACGGTTATTGTGGGTTATTCTTTAAAGATATACATATACCACCGATTACTTTTTTTGAGATCTATCGAAGAGGAAAAATACCGCAATACATTGTTTTGTTAAAACTCAAAAGGTTTTGGCAGCGTTTTCGAGGAAAGCTCCCGAGCAGCTTGTTTTTTGCCGTCATATTGAACTAATATCGTTGGTTTGTACAAAACATAAACTTAAAATACACTAAAACCGTCCTCAAGAATTGTTCTATCCATTGTTGAAAACCGAATGAAAATCCGTTCAGTACTTTTCGAGTAAATCGCGAAAAGACAGACAAACGAGGCGGGGGACTTTGTTTTATAATATGTATTGATTGATAATTTGAGTTACTTTTTGACAACCCTCTTGAATATTCTTAATTATTTGAATTTAAGTGTACTGAATTATTATTTTTTTAATTTAAAAGTGTACCTACTGAAAATTAATATTAAGAAAATTAAATCCTATTAATATT
>NJDD01001685.1:100211-115404 GCA_002245505.1 Calephelis nemesis | reverse complement strand
ATATATATATATATATATATATATAAATAAATAACAATTATTATTGATAGCTATCTATATATATTCAGAAAAACGCTTAGTACATTTTCCTTACATCATGCAAGGCGAGGAACAATCTAGATCTTCGTCTATACTTAAGTATCTACCACGAATCATGTTTGTAGCTACAATAGTCCAACCAGTAATTACCAAATAGTACCGAACAGTAATTCTCCAGCAGAAGGATCAGACCTACCCGATGGCTTGACAGTTCTTATTAAATTGTGGGTGCATAGGTACACAAAAATTCATGAGAATGAGGATAGAGTAGTTGCTTAAAGCCGAACACCCCGGCATCAGGACAGAAATGCACCTATAACATCTATGGTTTATATAACCACATTCTACATTCGCCTCTCTGGTCAAGCGGCCCATATGTTGGACTTGACTTCATGAGGTCCCGGGTTCAAATCCCAGATCGGACAATTAAAATAAAATATGATATTTCCAATTTTCTTATAAAAAAAATGTTGCTCGGGATAGGATTTGTGCCCGGTTGGCGATAGGCTTGCCACTTATCACATTGTGTATTTTCGGCTAGTCGTGGGTGCGCTGGTTGTGCCTCTGCCTATCACTTCGGGGATATGGGCGTTAAAATACTTATTCCACATTCAGGAAAGCCGTGTGCTTTTTCGATGTCTTGTCAAATAAAAAAAAACGTCATGAAGGCTGTTACGTGTTAAAAATCGATTGGACGATTACGGTCTGCTCAGCGCCGGTCTGCGTCACGTTTGAAGCCAGTCACGTGCAACGTTTCGTGGTCTACTTCTTCATAGATTAACTCGTAGATGTACCACTTACCTTTACTTTATTTTTATTGTTTAGTCAAGTTTTATTGTTGGTTTTGTATTAAATTACCCCAATAATGGTGGTAATTTTGTTGCGTACTCACTAAACTAATTTTAAGTTATCACTATATTTTTCTAACGAAAGTAATAAAGACAAATTAAGACAAAAAAATAGAGACAAATCACTTTTATTGCTGTCAGATTAGTCTGGACGATTAATTTCTACAGACGTTAATCTACCATTAGGAAAACATTGATTAAAAACGTCACTATTTGATATGTCCGGACTAATCTGACAAATCTAAAATGTTCCATCTCTTTTGCTTTTGTTTTATTTGATAAAGACAGCATGCATCTAAAATAAGTTTAGTATACAAACAGCAGAATTCCCGCCTGTGTTAAAATATGTATTTCTAGAGTAGACAGGGGCAAAACCAGGGTAACCACGACGAGCCGAAGACACTAAAACTTACAATGTGATAAGTAACAAGCCGATCGCCAACCGCGCACATATCCAATCACGAGATATTTTGATTAGAAAATTGACAGAGACACATTATCTTTTATGACCCGGAAGGCGGGAATGGAACTCAAGACCTCATAAAGTCAATTCCAATAACGGAACGGTAGACCGCAGAGGCGATTTGTTAAAAATGAGGTTTAAAAGCTATTGTAAATAATTATATTTTAAATTAAAAAGTAAACTATAACTAAAGTAAAAATATTTTTTTATTATTTTTGTCTATCGTAAAGCAAACTGGAAATATACTTGTCACCAAGATATCAAACATATCTACATATATTTAACCTACTAGATGTTGGGATTAGGGATCTTCAACATCTTACGCAAATAATTTCATCATTACCATAACGGAGTCGTCACATTCAAATAGTGAGTGAGTTTTGTCTAATTAAGTAATAATATACATATTTTTTAAAGACTCATAAAAGGAACCATTTAGTCGTTTTTCTTGACTTAGGTACCATTACAGTACAACCCGAGGAGATAGGTCGCCAGGCAAAGGTAACGAAAAAAAAGCGATATTTTTTAATTTATTTTTAACTAGCTGCCCGTTCCGGCTTCGCTCGGATGGTAATTTTTTTTACCATAACTTGAGATATAAGCTATCCTATCTCTCAAGTTGGATTGAACTGCATATGGTGTGCGAATTTCATTATAATCGGTTAAGTGGTTTAGGAGTCCATTAAGGACAAACATTGTGACACGAGATTTATTTATATTAAGATTAAGATGGTATTGCTGCGTTGCTATCCTGATACTACATATTAAGTTTACCGACCACTGTATAATAAAGCGACTTTTTCCGGAAAAACCGTTTAAAATGAAAAACTCACCGCTTTACCACAAAAAAGCTTTGATTAAATTGTCTAAAATTAACAACAAATAGCATGCTACGTGGGATTACGTAGCACGATGTTATTGGTGGAAAATACAATTTATGACAGTATTTAGTATCTACATTATGCGTTCAGCGAGTGTTTAATTTTTTTAATACTAAGAAAGACAGCTAATGTTTTTTAAAAACGACTACGTCTTAAAGTTAAAATTGATGTTTCGAGATTTTAAACAAGTATATTTAAAATCACAACCCTCTGTTTAACATGAAAACAAACAAGTGCTTATTATCCTATCCTATTTATATTACAAATGCAAAAGTTTGTCTGTTTGTTTGTTTGTTACTCCTTCGCGCAAACCTGCTAAACCGATTTTATTAAAATTTGCCACACACATTGCGGGTAACTTGGATTGACACATAGGATAGTTTTTATCCCGAAAACTGTTCCTGTAGGACCATTAACCATGCGGGCAACAGCTAGCTAAAAATTAAACATATTTTTGTACTATCTGTTCATTTATTAATCTTTGCATTATATCGCCTGTCGAAAGTCACGTTGTTTAAAACGTCATTCATAGATTTTTGTATCACAATTCACATTGAGCACAAAAACTGAATATATCAAAATGGATATGAATCGTATATAATAACAGATCACATGCACATCAAATCCTATATAGGGTTGGTAGGTCACAAAAAGCAGGGGTCTAGACAGCTTTTTTCTTTACAGCTAAACAATTCTAAAATGAGTGAGAAAAGAAGGAAACGGATATCCTGATGACTAATTCCGGATAGACACCAATCATCAGATAGGATCTTAAGCCTCTTGAATACATAAGTATCCTGGTTACTAGAATAGACTGCCATAAGATATTTTAATTCTAAATAGGGTTGGTAGGTCACAAGAGCCCGAGGTCTATACAGCTTTATTTTTTAGAGCTGAAAATCGCAAATGTGAGTGAGCGAAGAAGGGAACGGATATCCGGTTCCGATTCCGGATAGACGCCAATTATCAATCATTAAATAAGATCTTAATCCTCTCGACTAAATAAGTATCCTGGCTACTAGAATAGACTGCCACAAGATATTTTATTTTTGCACTTGTCCTGAGCGTGGATTTTTTTATGATATTGGAAGGCAAACAAGCATTTCCTGATGGTAAGAAATTGACGCCGCCTATAGAAACCAAAGATGTGTGATGATGTGATGTGTGTGTTGCCAACCTGAGGCCGGGATGTTAGGCTTCGAGCAAAGTAAGTTTATCGGCTACCTTACCCTCCAAACCGGAACACGTCATGACGTTATGGCGGCAGGAATAGGTAAGGCGGTGGTACCAATCCGGGTAAGTGGTTGCGAAACTCTACCACCTAGTCAGATGTCACGGTGTTAGTGACGTTAAGCTTATGCTCGCCTTTTACTAGCTGCCTGGCAAGAAGGCAACCATTATTCCATTAATAATTTATATCATCTGTATATTTTTAGAAAAAGAAAAATGTGTAATATACATACATATCTATAGACGGGATCGATTAGAAAATTTGACCACATGGTTTAATACCACGGTAGATCAATTGGTTAGAGTATTCGTCAGCGAGAGATGAGACGGTGCAGGTTCAACTCCTGTCTGAGGTGGTTTTATTTAAAATATTTATTTCTTACCTATACCCTAGCTACCAGTCTTGCCTTTCTGGTGAACAATGAACACAAGTTAAAAACAAAACCCATAACTGTCATCGTAACTGTGACTCTCTAACAAGTCATTAAAGATTAACAAATACAGAACTATCACTTTTTTTTAATCGCCTCTGTGATCTAGCGGTCCGGGTGTTGGACTTGACTGCATGAGGTCCCGGGTTCGAATCCCGGGTCGGCCAACAAAAAGAAAATTGGATTTTTCCAATTTTCGGAAAGAAGTTCGCTGGAGCAGCTAGTATTTTTTAAAAAGCATGGTGCAGTCGACAAGCATGGGCTGCGGAATGTTTTCCTCCATTTACCTGTTACCAATAACCATTTTCAGATTTTTGTATGTCGGCCTGTCGTTCTGTTTGTATGCCTATCTGTCTGTATCTCTACAATGATTCACGCTGAATCTACTGAGGCAATCGTAAGGAAATTTAGCAAATAGATAAGGCATGTACCAAGAAAGATTACAGGATAATTTTGGTCCCGTTTACGAAAGCAGTTCTCGTAGGGCGAGATGTACACGTCCAAATATAAATTGGTCTACATTTATGTATGTAGTACATGGCATGTAGTTCCGACTTTACTTATTATTTTGTAACATACGCTCACAGATTATCCAGTATTTTTTTCAAGTGATGAAGTTTGCAGTTTACCAATTTCAGACATAACAACAGTCAGTGAAAAGTGTCTGAATAACCAGATCCTAGCCAGATTTCTACTGATTTACAACCAGGTACAACCTACGTTAGGTACTAAGGTCCCTTTGAAATAAACATGAGCTCAGTCTTTTTTTAATTTAATACTTGTTTTTTTTAATAAATGAAAATCTAGTATCGCAATAATGGTAGCGATACAACGGCAGGATGCGCGCCTGTAAATATAATTGATATTATATATACACGTACATTTAAAAACATACATTTGTCAGACTCGGCTATGCTATCGCATTAGGTTAGGATGGCCTGTAATGGTATAGGGTAAGTTTATTAATGTGGACTTTCGGGGCACATTTTGTCCGGCTCGCCCCGAGAGTCCTGGGAGCCGCCGCTGCTTTGGGGAGGCTGCTGCCCAATGTGGGAGGCCCAACCGCCACCTGCCGACGGCTGTACTCCGGCGTCGTACGGAGTATGGCCCTGTATGGGGCACCTGTCTGGGCGGACGCCCTCGGTCGCGCCAACAAGACCCTGCTGCGACGTCCGCAGCGGGTCATCGCGACCAGGGCGATACGCGGATACCGGACGGTGTCCTGGACGGCGGCATGCGTCCTTGCGGGAGACCCGCCCTGGGAGCTCCAAGCGCGTGCTCTTGCCGACACATACCTCGCGGTATCGTCGGCGAGGGCGCGCGGGGAGCCCCTGGCGTGGGAGGACGTGAGGCGCATGCAGAGGCAGGCGTGGGAGACCACGTTGGAGCGGTGGAAGGAGGACCTAGCCCCACCTGTCCCTGGACAGGCGACGGTGGAGGCTATCCGACCGGTCCTCCGAGGGTGGTTGCAGCGGCGGTTAGGGTCGCTGACGTTCCGTCTTGTGCAGGTGCTTTCCGGGCATGGATGCTTCGGGAAGTATCTGCACAAGATCGCGAGACGGGAGGCGACCCCCGCCTGCCACGAGTGCGGGGCGCCAGAAGATACGGCGTCCCACACGCTGGGAGAGTGCGTCGCCTTCGAGCAACAGCGGCGTACTCTCTCAGCGATCGTAGGAGAGGACCTCTCGCTGCCGAGCGTAGTCAACGCCATGCTCGGTAGTGACAGGTCCTGGCAGGCGGTGGTCTCCTTTTGCGAAGAAGTCATGACGCAAAAGGAGACCGCGGAGCGGGCCCGGGAGGACGATCCCAACTCAGGCCCGCTCCGGCGCAGGCGGACCGGGGGCGCGAGAAGGCGGTTCATCCGCCTTCAAAGTGCTTCCGATGCGGGGCTGCCGGGGGGAGTCGGGGGACTTCCTCTGGCCAGCACGGCCTCGCACGCCTGGGGGGCGACTCCAATGGCCGGAGTCGCTCCTCTTTCAGCGCGGGAGGAGGCCCGGTGAGGACCGGGCCGTAGCCGCGGAGCGAGATGGTGAATGCCAACGCGACCCCATCTCGCTCCTTGCCGGGCGGCAGGAAGGTCATCGTGTGGTTTTTAGTCGGTTCGAGTCCGACATAACCCGCTGCTCTCCCCCGAGAGCAGTGGGTATCCGGGGGGATTTTCCACACGATAAAAAAAAAAAAAAAAGGGTAAGTTTATTAATAAAGAAATAATAATAACAAAAGATTTAGAAAAAACTAGAAAAAACTGAGTGCATGTTTAATTCAAAGGGTTTATTCGGATTACTACATTTTTTTGTGGACATATCTTTAACGGAAACTAATATAGTTAATTCTTTCCAGGGACGGAACAGTCAAAAAGTGTCTTTTCAAAAAAAAATACTAAGTTTTCGAAGGAGCCAACTTTATTTAATCGTTTTGTTTTATTTAATCGCTAGTTTCGGTTTGCAAACTTACCTGAATAATTTTGTTAGTTATAATTAACACACACATAAAAGTTATTGTTAATTATTCGTTTTCAAAGGTCTTCAGATATTCGTCAAGACGATTCAGCATATTTAAGATCTATACCGCCATTGAAATTGAAATTGAAAAAATCTATACAAAGATTTTTGTAACGTGTCTATATAATTCTAAAAACTACCACCGGATCGGAACGCGGCCACTCACTGCCATAATTTCACCATCGCGGAAGGTTTTATTGTATTCTTTTTTATGTGCCATATATTATACAAAATATAGTTATGATTGTAAATCTGTTCTGTTTCCTATATACGTGTTATATCAAATCGGAATTAATTTCTTTTAATTCTATTCCTCTACGTGTTATATGAAACAAACGTAATTCCTGAAAAATTTGAATCCTGTGGAACCATCAGTCAGTTTTTTTTCTTTCTTTAGGTTTTGGCCTTCACATCAGTATTTTCCCTTAAGTCAAGTAGAAATTTGCATCAAATTTTATATAAATTTTATTAAATTATAATTAGGCATCAGTCATAAGTCATCAGTAAGTCATGTCAGGCTCTTGGGGTAAAGTGGTGGCCTCATTACTCAAGCTCATGTAATGAGATTTGGCAAGAACAAGGAAATACACGATACGGTAATTTCTTCATGATTATTTCATTTGTGCACTTTTACTGAACAAAATTGTACAAAATGCCACCAAAATTGACTAATATCACTCGAAATCAAAGTGAAATTCAATAATTATGAAAAAACTTCGACTATCTTTTCTCTCGATGGCGCCAAATCTCTCCTTCAGTCAGTCTTTAATATATCAATAAAATATGGAATACCGAATTCTGCGATTCTATTTATCTTTCTTTTATTCAACTGACTGACAGCAATGTATGCAGCATCCCCTAAAACTGTAAATTTGTTGTAGAGCTTATGAGTTACGGCGTAGGCATTCTACGGCGTAGCTTTATGTTTTCATCGACACTTAACTATTTTTCACTCTTTCAAATGTTCAATTAAGTAAAATGATATTGAAAAAATGAAAACGAATTAAAAGATCATCGGTATTTAAATTGTTTTTTAATAAAATGAATCATTGAATGAAAATTGACTTTTCGTCGAAATAATATAAATTAAGACTATCTATGCATCTTGTTAGGTTCCATACCGTATTATAATATGATGATAGTAGTTGTCGATTTTAAAAAATCTTTGAGTTGAAAATTTATTGAGATGATAACTTTGGGAAACCGACAGAGGTGAAAGTGTTTTCAAGTAGTATATTTAATAAAAAGTAAGAAATTAATAACTAAATAAAATGTACCGAATTTGGGATTTCGGTCACTTTTTTAATATTGAATAATCTAATAGGGGCAAAGATAAATCGCTCGTCTTTATACGTATTATATTTGCAATTATAGCCGTTGATATGTAACACGAAGACAAACTTGTATTAGAGATTTTTAGCAGAAATAGGCTACTTCACTATAAAACAAAGTAGCTTTCTCTGTCCTTATGGTCCTACGTGTGCTCAAATCTTTTAAACTACGCATCGGATTTGTATGCGGTTTTTTAATAGATAAAGTGATTGAAGATGAAGGTTTATAGGTATATTTAATACCCATGCAAAACCGGGGCAGGACGCTAGTATTTAATAATTTAAACTCAGCAAATTTGCGAAAAACCAACTCTAGTTATTTCACCACCACATCTCAAGATCATTTTTTTTCGAAAGTTCATGATTCCGAAATGGTCCCATATTAATTTTGTCATGATCCGGGTGTTGATTTTTAATTATACTTATACTTAATTATGAATATATTTTTGTTTATGTTGACGACATAATTATTAATGATAAAAACTTATGAGTCGCTCTACCTTTCCAAAAAATAACCATCAAAATCGGTTGGATATTGGCCAAGTAATCCCGTAACAAATATGCAATAAAAAATTAAAAACATATCATCTTAAAACATAAGTTCTTTTGGGAGTCGGTTAAAAATGAACCTTCATGTACTTTATGTATGTCTTTACTTTGTAATGCGACTTTTGAAATGAAATTACTCCCTTCATAAGAACCTTTTTGAAGACCTGTGTTCTTTCATTGTAATTACAAAACAAAGTATCTTCACGCCCCTATTCGTAATGAGGTATGCAAAGGCATAACCAGGGCACCTACGACTAGCCAAAGACATTAAGTCCCACAATGTGGGGCTAGTCTTTCGCCAACCAGTCATTTATCCAAACTTGGCGATATTGTTATTCAACCTGAGGATCGAACTCGAGACCTCGTGAAGTCGAGTTCAATATCGGACTCCAAACTCTACATTTGCTTGCTTGAGTACCTAAGACGGAAGATAATCGCAAGGTGTTACAAAATATCTACCTATGCTTTTAACTCCAAAAAAAGAAAAGATTCTCAATTCGGCTATATGTTTTTTTTTGTACCTACATTTGTTACGCGATTACTTCGTCAATAGCCAACCGACTAGGATGGTTCTTTTTTAGAAAGATAAGTCACGATTCCAAGGTAGTGCTAAATTAATTTTTCACATATTTCATTGGTGACGTCGTCAAGATAAGTGAAAAATTCATTAAATTGTTACTTAAGAGTTATGACAAGTGGTTTTTGATTTATACATAATAGTGCATAAATTTTCCATTTATCTCATCTTATCACTATCATTAAAAAATAAGAGTATCTTCACGCCCATATCCCCGAAGAGGTAGGCAGAGGCACAAACAGGGCACGCACGACTAGCCGAAGACACTAAGTCCCATGATGTGATAGGTGGCAAGTCTATCGCCAACTGGGTACATTTTTCAATCCCGACCAACATTTTTTTTAATTAGAAAATTGGAAAAATCCAATTTTATTTTTGTTAGCTGACCCGGAATTCGAACCCGAGACCAACCCGAGACAACACCCGGACCGCCAGACCACAGAGGCGACTATCACTATCTTATCTTACAATAATTAAGTGTAAACCAAAAACTTCTAATAACATTGATAACATTATGTGGAATCATTTGCTGTCTTTCGAAAAAAGGATTATCAATGAAAGTGGTACCCAATGAAATAGTTGTTGGAGTTGTTAAAGTTTAACTGCGGTTAACTATAAGCGTTAATTATAAATTATAAACACTATAAACATTATAACAACTATAAAAGGTTAACTATAACTATATAAGCGCAAGCGTTTTACTACCATTGATGTATACTTACTTCTTTTTTTGTTGTTACTTATTATATACTCATTTTTTCACTTTTTGTTGTTACTTATTATATACTCATTTGTTTCACTCAACGGTTACTAACATTAAAAATGTAATTGAAAGTTAAATCCAATTGTAATTATTTAATTTGCAATTCCCTCTAAAATTATACATTCCCGCCGTAATTGAAAGTTACTATTGAATGTTGTTTCCTGAGCAATTCCAGATTAAACTCATTTGGGACAGATGGACCAATAAGATTGACAGTCATCTATCTTATCTATAACTAACGGCCTGCCCCGGCTATGTAAAATGTACATATAAACATTCCTCTTCAATCACTTTATCTATTAAAAAAAACTGGATCAAAATCTGTTGCGTAGTTTTGAAGATTTAAGCATACAAAGGGACATAGGGACAGAGGAAGCGACTTTGTTTTATACTATATCTTTATATATATAATTCTTCTGTGAGTGTGTATGTCACTGAACTCCTTCTAGACGGCTGGACCGATGTTGATGAAAGTTTTTGTGCGTGTTCAAGGGAATTCGAGAATGGTTTAGATTCACAATTTGGTCTCCTGGAAAATGTATTTTTAATTATTTTTTTAATAATAAGTCGTTGTTGATTTTGGAACGTCTCACATCGGATCCCACAGACTGCGCTACTGTCGAAGCATTGATGTCAAGCGATAAGAAGTTTGCTGGGTCAGCTAGTATATATATAAAAATGAATCCCATTTCGCGTCGTCATCTCATCACGCTTGAACAGACGTCCCAATTTTGCTAAATAATTTTTATTATATTGGTTATTGTTAGGTTGCCATAAAAATAGAAAAACCGGGAAAATAGCAGGATAAGTGGCAAAAGCCACACGTTATGGACAAAAATCCATACAAACTGTTCCTAGCTATTAATGTAGAGAGATTTGAAGTTCGCCGGAGAGTTAAGTAATATGTTTAATGTTAGCACTTTTCTCGTGTTTAAGGTAAGTATCGAAAATTAAAAAAATCTTACTCAGACTAGAATTGAATTAACAGACAAATAAAAAAGGGTGGTATCACATAAAATTGTGTAGCTATACACATAAGTCACCATCTTTATAATTGAAAAGAAAGGAATTCAAAATTTCCCCGTGTTGGTCCGGGCTCCTTTGTAGAATAGACCATCTGCCTTCCTGTGCCAAGCAGCTCGTAAAGGCGAGCATAGGCTTGCCGTCACTAACACCGTCATATATGACTAGGTGGTAGAGTTTCGCAGCGACTCACCCGGATTGCCGCCATAACGTCATGACGTGTTCCGGTTTGGAGGGTAAGGTAGCCATAAACTTACTTTTGCTCGAGGCCTAACATCCTGGCCTCTGTTTGGCAACGCACCATTACCACTTTTGGAGTCTCTAGGCAACGAGAATTTCTCACCATCAGGAAATCCGTCTGCTTGTTTGCCTTCCAATGTCATAAAAAAAATTTCAACACATAAAAGGAATCCTCGGTAGCATCGTCAGAGAGAGATAAAGGTAACGAATTTAATTCCTGTAATATTTTTTTAAATAAGTACTAGTGAAAACACGTATTGTTCGTATTTTAAATAATCACACAGACGTGTGATGAAGGAATAAGTTTAAGGGGCCATATACGCTAAAATACGTCAGCAGTTTACTGTTTTTTTTTTATACAAAGCAATCATGGATCTTGATAACAAAAATACACAAGATTAACATTAATATGCTTTACTAGACCAGTGTTTCCAAAACACGATTCATTTCACTTTGCTCGATAGAAAAAAAATCAAAAAGTTAACCCTTTTTTGAAAGCAAAACGCAAATGTCTACTTCAAATATGAAAATATCGACACCAGATTTAACGTAAACATAGATAAGTACTATACCTAAAAGATAAGTGTTTCAGTTTTTATACTTTTTTTCAAATTACTTTTATAGTGTCAAAAATAGTGATTTGTCGCTTAAGGCGTTTACTTTAGAGCGCCATTGTTCATAGTAATCATGGAACGGGGGAGCGCGGTGATTGGCTCTTCTGGCTGACTGAGTATAGGGCCTTAAGTGGGTGTGGGTCATGATTTACGCCTCGTAACCAAATTAAGAGGTAAGATAGGAATGTAGAGACGGTTGGTAAACGACTAGAAGTGTTTTGATTTCTTGGGTAGTAGTTTTGGAACTACTTAGGTAATTGAGTGACCCAAGATACGGATCCACCGTTGTAGGTAAGATAGGCAAACCTGCAAACACAATAGACTCGAGATGGTACACTTTCTTGGTCTGTTGAGGTGGATAGGCTGATGACCCTTTATTTTTTTTTTATAACATTGGAAGGCAAACAAGCAGACGGATTTCCTGATGGTAAGAAATTCCCGCCGCCTAGAGACACCTAAGGTGGTAATGGTGCGTTGCCAACCAGAGGCCGGGATGCTAGGCCTCAAGCAAAAGTAAGTTAACCGGCTACCTGACCCTCCGAACCGGAACACGTCATGACGTTATGGCGGCAGGAATAGGTAAGGCGGTGGTACCAATCCGGGTGAGTCGCTGCGAAACTCTACCACGTAGTAATAATTATTATTGTTTTACCCACATGGAAATATATCCACACTGAACGAAATCTTTGCGAGGGCTTTAAAAAGAAAAAAGTGAATCGATCGATCGCATCTGTGGTATAGCGGTCCGACGTCGGACTTGACTTCTTGAGGCCCCGGGTTCGATCCCCTTGTCGGGCATCAAAGAAAAACGGAAAAAATGTACTTTCAACTTTCCAATAAAAATATAGTTTCCTTGGATTGGATATGTGCCCAGTTCGCGATAGGCTTGACATTGTGGAACTTTATGTCTTCGGCTATTGGTGGGTTCCCTGGTTGTGCATCTACCTACCTCTTCGGAGATATGTGCGTAAAGATATTTGCTTTACTTATAACTCCGGAAATTTGCACCTATTCTTGTTAATGTCAAGCGATACTAAGTTCGCCGGATCGGCTAGTATGTACATAAAAGTGAATCGCCGAAATACATAAAGCGCAAAGACTTGACCAAAGGTTTGACTATGGACAAAGTGTTTGAGTCAAAATATTGGTGGAGGTCCAGGGAATGTTTGAAAAATAAGAAACTGGGAAAAAAACTTTGAGAATACTAGGAAAAACAACATTTCATTATTTTCCATACAAAATTAACGGATGGAACGAAGTTCGCCGGGACAGCTAGTTATTTATTATAATTAGTGATAATGAGTTAGTGAATTGAATATGAAATAATGTTTATTTTAAAGTAAAATTCATATAATTTTCTGACGTTTAAAATAATAGCCTAGCCTAGGTAGCCTATAATAAAATCAAAAATGTTAATAGTACGTGGCCGACCTGAAACTGGGTTGATGAGCTTAATAAGTAGGATAAAGGTAACCTACTTATTAACCTACCTGTAACCTATACCTACTTATATACACTCCTTGTATAGTAAAACACGATAGTGTAGAGTAGAAAATTATGCTTAAGTAGATAGGTATGAGATTGGGATTAAAGTGTCCGGAAACTTAAAGCTTTACTCATGAAAAGTACATTTTCTTTTACGGAAGCATTGGTACTTCTGCGTACCGTTTTAGATAGGTATATTTGCTATTTTTTAATAAACGGAAAATCCAGTTGCTGAACCGGCGAACTTTGTTGTACCCGTTCCGTTTTATATGTGAAAAAATTAAAATGTTGTTTTTCTTAGTTGCCTCACAGTCGAACGGGATAATATCTTATGCCCGTCCCCTGATTAACTACCTCCCCTTCAATTTCAGGCCAATCGGTTCAGTCGTTCTGGAGTTATAAATAAATAGTGTAACTAACACGGCTTTTGTATATAAAGATTAATAAAACTGTTGCTTTGAACAGACAAATATTGTTGAATGGTAATTAATATTATTGAAATTGGTGTTACTGAAGTATATCGAAATACATATTTTTCAAGAAAATATTTTCAAATAGTATCCAGAAAATCAGCTACCTATCTACTTGCACCTCTACCACATAATACTATATTTAAAATCGCATAAGGCTTGTTTCTTAAATTAATGGGGTTATGATGCTGTTATAAAAGTGAAAAAGTAAGTAAATATTTTTTTTAAATATCTCTACAATTACAAAGATTTTTTCCAATACTTATTTACTTTTTTTTAATTTAAATATAATACATCCGTACTACAAAAAAACACTTTGATTAAACACACCTAGTTAGCTCAGATTAATTGCGACTCATATTCCAAATAGTTTTCTACTAATACGCAAAAAAAAATATAAAAAAGATATATAAATGACAAGTGACAGCCCTGAAAGCCTGCACATTCCAAAACCCGTGCCTTGTTTTGACGGCAATCACATGACTGCCAGCCGGCCGGTAAACGCGACGTATTCGTGATACCTAGTACACGAGCTCCCCACGCGGCGTCCGTCAGATTCTTCGCAATCCTCTTTTTGGTACGACGTTCGCGTAAACCTTGCGAAAATATATTCCATATTGTGCCAAAAATACAGTGCATGTTTGTGAATTTTGTGCAACCATACAATATGTGACAAGATATAAATAAAAGTGTTTGTGAAAAAGTGATTTGTGACAATTTTAATATGGAAACTCGTCATTACTGGGAAGAAAACGGGCATGCCGTTAAATATGACAAGTGAGTTTTGACCTTAGTCTGTTTATCTAGAATATTATTATCATTCACAGAGGAGTTACATTTTATTGATAAACTAGTTATTCATCCCTTATTTGTATAAATTATAAATAGCATGTAACATTGTTACCTACTGTTGTAGCGTTTATATGGAAACAGAACCACGGAATAAAACAGGGTTGACAATACTCCAAAACTAGGATATGAACTTTTAAAAGTCGAGACAATTTAGTCTTATTAACTAACTTTGACTAGCTATCCGCCCCGACTTTACATAGGCATAAAATACACATATATAAACTTTCCTTTTCAATCACTTTATCTATTAAAAATCGCATCAAAATCCGTTGCGTAGTTTTATAGTTTTAAAGATTTAAGCATACAAAGAGACATAGGGACAGAGTAAGCGACTTTGTTTTATACTATGTAGTGATACATCATTTATTATGATAATATACTTAGGTATATAAACAATATATAACATCTTTCTCAAAATCATCGTATTGTGACTAATTTCGCAAAATAGAACGATGTGTACCTATATTATATGCCTCTATGATATCGAAAACCTGTAAAAGTTCTATAATAAAAAAAAATATTTTACCTATGTCATTTGCAAACGAGAAGTTTTGCAATTCTAAATTAAAGTAGAGTATGAAATGAAATAGAAGATTCGGCGCAGTAATTTCAAAGATTTATCGATGACAAAATTGAGTTTGGGAGACTAGTAGAGAATGAGTTCAACGTATAAAATACCTAACATCTTAACGTCAAAATTGTTTGATATAAGCAAACAAACGTAAATAGAAATATTTAGTGAGCTTAAAAAAATAAACTATTCGTAATATACTACTCTTTAAACTATATACCTAGGTATACCTTACATTTTATTATTAAGAAATTTCGAATATAATAGGTATGCAGAATATAGAGAAATGAGCATTATGTTTTCCCGCCTTCCCGCCGGTCAAGGT
>NJDD01001685.1:74215-98537 GCA_002245505.1 Calephelis nemesis | reverse complement strand
TAATATAGTATACTTACATATATAAAAACACGCGCACTAAAAATATTGAATTTAAAAAGCCGTTAGGTAATCATTGCCGATTAATTTCGTTAGTAATTTTCCGCAATCTAAGCAACGCGATACTAAAGCCCTACATTTGACATGATAACAAAAACATTTACAAAGAATTTGTATGACTTTTAGGGTATTCTCTTGACCCGTAAAATTTTGATAAAGAATAGGTAAGAAAAAATATGTGTGCGTGTACTATCGTACACTCGGAAGAAGTGAAGAAGTGAAACTTCTTTATGACGTTATTTTTCAAAAAATAATTTACTACCTATATGCAACTTTACAGAAATTGGTTAAATAAAGTTTATTGCCAATCCCTACTCCGGTGGAGAAAGTATACTTCGAATCACGCGTGGTAGGGACAAGAACAAAGATAGCGCGTAACGGAAAAATGCGACGCGTAACGAAAAAATGTTACACTAAATTTTTTTCCAACCCCGATAAAGAAGTTTCACTTCAAATATCTATACTTGTACATAATATGACATGTAGTTTACTTATTTATATTATATGGAAATATCGCAGGATCGCTTACAATTTTTGAAATAAAAAATACTAAATATGATAAAGAATGAAAACAATGACACGGATATCTGAGGAAGAATAAAGATTCATATTAAAATCCGTTACTTTTTTGGCGGATTTTCTTTGGATATTTATTATAATTTTAATATCAAACTCTACACAAATGATTAAGTAACAGTGAACTATTATTTTTTTTTACGTTAACTTTTTAATAATTTAATTTCAAATTCCGCTACCTCACTTCTTTGTAGATTGTTTTAACTCATTAGTGTAATGGAAAAGGGGGTTGAGCAAAAAACTACAAGCAAGGTTCATTAGGATGGAGGATTTCCAGAGTTATCTAAACCACAAATATTTACTTATTAATGTTGTTAATCGTTGGTCCGAGGACAATATAAATTAATGAAATATGTTCTTGTTAATTATTTTTTTCTAATGATTCTATCACCCCTTTGTTACTTTTGTACCAATCAAAAATAAGCTGAAATTCTGCACATCATTTTAAATGGCAGGAAGTATGTAACCTTAAATCTCACTAAATGCATCATGGTGTTAATGAATGGCAAAGAGACTTTAAGTCTATATTTATAATCTACCAGCACTTACAAATCACCCAAATCATAACATAACATATAATTATATCCTCTTTTACCGAAAAAATAGGCCGTCTAATATAAAAATCGAAAATTCTATGCCAAAATTATATATAATAATTACAGTTTTTGCAAAATTATTTAAGCTAGTCATCAGTATGACTAGCTTAAATAATTTTGCAAAAACTGCAAAGCTCTACTTTTTCCATGAAATTACTTGAATATACTGATATATTGATATTTAAGTATTTTTTTGGAAAAAGTAGAGCTTTGCAGTTTTTGCAAAATTATTTAAGCACTGCATATTGCAGCACTCGACAATAAATACAATTCCTTTACTAATTAAGGGGCCATATACGCTAAAATACGTCAGCAGTTTACTGTTTTTTTTATACAAAGCAATCACGGATCTTGCTGACAAAAATACACAAGATTAACATGAATATGCTTTACTAGACTAGTGTTTCCAAAACACGATTCATTTCACTTTGCTCGATAGAAAAAAATCAAAAAGGTAACCCTTTTTTCAAAGCTTTTGCTTTCTGTCTACTTCAATTGTGAAAATTGAACCATTTTGACACCAGATTTAACATAAACATAGATAAGTACTATACCTAAAAGATAATTGTTTTAGTTTTTATACATTTTTTTTAAATTACTTTTATAGTGTCAAAAATAGTGATTTGTCGCTTAAGACGTTTACTTTAGAGCGCTATTGTTCATAGTAATCATGGAACGGGGGAGCGCGGTGATTGGCTCTTCTGGTTGACTGAGTATGGGGCCTTAACAATTGTGTGAAACGGAACTACTGATGACACGAGTATAAAATTAACATTGTCAACTCAGAAATGTGCTTCTTGGAATGAAATGGAAACATGATAGGAATAAAAATAAATATGCAACAACGCGAGTGCAAGGTGATAATAACAATCTTGTAACAGAACCCTTCTTTCAATAAAATATAGTAAAAGTTATGCAATTTTTAAGAATTAAAATTGTCATGGATGCCTTCCCTTCTCATAAAAATGGTAAAGGTGTCATCATACTGCTTGATTTATTGTGATAATTTTACGTAGTCGTAGTTAAGAAAAGAAAGGTTACATTTAAGATAATTTTAACTTCTTAAAAAGGAATCGAAAATAGCAGAAAATAATTATTTATAAGATTTTAAAACATCCTGTTTTGTAATTGCACATAGTATTTCAAAATGTTATAAATGCGTAATAAAAAAAATAATAATAATGATTAGGCCTCCTCGTTAGCGTACACGCCTAACTCTACTGATCAACCACGAGGCTCAGATTCAATTCCTTTCGGGCAAGCATTTGCATATTTCTGTTTCCATGTCTAGTAGTTTATTAAATTTGTAACGTTATTTATTTAAGTATTTCTATGTAGGTATTAGTATCGTTGACTTACACCTAAAGTACAAGCACATAGTTTGCTTCGGGATTAGATCGATTTGTGTGATTTGCTAGAGATATTTATTTATTTATGTAATATGATGAAATGTTCTAAATTGGAAAGTTTATGAAACACTGTGTTACATAGTCTCCACTCTCCATGGCTGAGTGAATTAGCGTGATACTTGGTTTGTAGGAACTAGGTACCTACTACCAGCTACTACCAACACAGCACTTTGTACTACAAGGCTAACTAAATTTGCCTGAAACCTCCAATAACATTTTAATTGTCTATATTGCAATAAGATACATTTTTAGAAACCTGTTTCAGAAACAGGTTATCTTAATTGTGGGCTGGAGCCTAATAATCTTGCAATTTTTTTAACATTCCTAGCCGTTGTGTTTATGTATAATCGAAATAAAATTGTAAGTCCTAAAAGTACCAAGTATCTTCACGTCCGTATTCCCGAAGAAATAGGGTAAGGCACCCACGACTAGCGGAGTCATAAAGTCCCACATTGTGGTTACTGGCAAACCTATCTCCAGCCGGACACGTATCTATCTCAATCAACATTATTTTTTTAATAAAATTGAGTAAAACGCATTTTCTTTTAGTTGCCCGATCCGGGGATTGAACACGAGAACTCATAAAGTCAAGTCTGACAATAGACCGCTAGAACACAAAGGCGATAAATTGCTCGCTCTCACATCGAAACTTAGTCCAAATAAAATGCTACAAAATATGACGTTTGCGTTTCAATTGTTTTCTAAAAATAAAAAAAACCCGCTACCTTGACCTGGGATTGCCTTATCACGCATCATAAGGTCACTGTAAAATCTAAAAAGACCTGTTTCATCTTTCTTCCTATTCTGTTATATAGGTAGTTATATACCAGAGTGTTCTTTTTATATTCGCATTTAAAAAATACAAACTTTGTATTTTTTTAAATGCGATATAAATTGGTATCTCGAAAATATAAAAAGTAATATGCACATAATATACGCCGCGTGCTTTATTACCATATTTATAACTTACGTTGATACCTTGTTATATTTTCTAAAATTTTCCATGACGACTTTCTGTATGGTTCGCGTAACCTTAAAATTATTTATCGACATTGCAACAGTGTCTCAAAATTATGAATATCTAATTTTAAAGGTTAAAATTGTCGATCTGAGTCATGTCGATATAAGAATATAAATTAGTGGCGAAAGCGCGTGGCGAAAATAGAATACACGTGACTGCAGGGACGAGGGGCGAAGCACGCGTCGATCGACGGCCTCCACACGCCGCGCGAAACGTGACCGAGCTACTACACACACAGTGATTATTTGTCCGCTATCGTATCGTTGCACGCACACGAAAACAACTCACGTTCGAACTTCGAATCACTGACTGTGACTCGATTTACGATTTGAATTTAGAACATGCAATTTTTGGTGTAGAAAATTACATCAGCAATGCACAATGTAAAATCTTTGTTTACAAAAGCAAGCGAAATACACTCATTATTTATCAAGCGAATTACGTAAACTTGGGTTCTACCTAGGTAGGTACCTACCTAGGTATTTATTATAACTTTATAAATATTTTTTTATATTAAAAATTAAAATGATTAATGGTTGATTTGCCCTCAACTTATTTTTTTAATATCTACATAACGCAACTCGATCAATTAGTGAAAAACTACATTTTTTAGTCTTCGGGTCGTAATGTAGGTAGTCTACCAACACGTATCACTACTTATCGTTTCGGTTTAAGTCGATAAATAAACAAACGCAATGTAAATATTCATAGTAAGTATCTTCACGCCCACATCCCCGAAGAGGTAGGTAGGTTAGAAAATTATAAATGTACAAATTTTAGTTTTTTTTGTTGCTAGACCCGCGCTTATTATTATATTTATATTTATTTATAGTAATAATTTAACTATCACATCAAACCTATTGAATAGCTGTTGTTAGATAGATATGTACTTACATAATTATTGGTAGATTCTAGTAGAACTTGCATGTAATCTGTACCTAACTGATAAGTAGGTAGAATATTTTGAGTTACAAATTCGTTTTCAAAATCAATTCGCAAACTAGGGTGAGGCTTCTTAGTCCAGTGTCACACAGGCATTTTATATTTTTACCCATAATGGGTATTAGCGATTTGGATGAATTATGTTTTTTTTAAATAATTGCACTCAGGCTATTCTGAATTGCGATATATGTATTAAGTTTACAGCTTAATAGAACGGCAGGAAAAATGCAACGAGGTAACATCAAAACCAAATGATTTAATTTTTCAAGCAAATCTCATAAGATTAATGTTGGTTTCCTTTTAAGTACTTATTATGACAACAGAATACTAGCATATAATCAGCGGCTGTAAAACATTAGGAAGTTAAAAGGAGCGTTGAGTTTAAAGTCTCAAGGCGAGTGGGGGTCTTAAGAGAATTTTGAGAAACTCTGACTTCGATCATTTGATTTTTTATCTATTATTTTTATACATTCCAGAATGTAAATAAATCAATTTTATCCAAAACCTCATTATTATTGTAGAAATTTGCAAAATTGGGCTTAGTAAATAATTGCACTGAAAACGTGGTGCTTAGTAAAAAAAAGTTTAATTTAGAAAATCTACAGGTAATAAATAGTTTTACACGTATAAACAACTGAGATTAAATTACGTAAATTTGTTAAAACCGTTTAAGTTCGAAGTAAATGTTGCCCTAACCGAAAAACCTTTCTTATTATAGCCTAACAGGAAAATATTGTTCTTTTTAAAAATATACGGCCCTATATTTAATGTATCTAATTTTAACGTTTCACTTGCAATAAAAATATATCTGTCTAAGTACGAATTTATTTATTGTATAGTGTTTGTTAATACATGGCATGAACAAGGAAATAGCGAAAAAGCTGTGTGTGAAAATGAAGATTTTTTTTTATTTCATATTAGTTTCTTACAAATTAGAGAAACAAATAAAATGTCATGTGGTCGAGAGGTCTGGCATTGAACTTGACTTTTTGAGGTCCCGGGTTCGATTCCCGGGTCAGGCAACAATAAAATAAGAAAATTTGTATTTTCAATTTTCTAATAAAAATAACGTTGCCCGGTATTGGATATCAGGTTGGCGATAGGCTTGCCACCTATGACATTGTGGGACTTATTACCTTCGGCTAGTCGTGGGTGCCCTGGTTGTTCCTCTGCCTACCACTTCGGGGATATGGGCATGATTGTGTTCTTTCAGCTGTTTTATCTCATAAAAATATAATATGTCCTAGCAAGTGACTATTGATATCCTAAGGTCATTTGACGTAGTCTGAGTAGGTATGTTACGGAAGAGGAGACAAGCGAGTGAGCATTTCACCCAAATGTAAAGAGATCGCCGACGACGCCCATGAACTGTTATACTACGTACCTACTAGAGAGGTCAGTCCGTAGGTATATCTCAAAAAGAGCTCTGTGTTAACTATCTAGTCAGCTAAACATCATTTTGATCGTATTATAAAAACGTATAAAATACGCTATAAAATAATATATAACGTATGAAATATAATATAATATATTTTGTGAACGACTTTTATAGTTTAAAAGAATTATTTTAGTCTCAACAGACTGAACTCTGACAATCTTGCTTTTACACAATAATACAAATCACAAGGTCTTAAACTTAGCATGCCAGTGGAAAATTCCACCGTATAAAAACTCAGCCACGCTTGCTATTATAACCAGTGTGACCATAATACTCGTCTTAAAACGTACATTCCTCTAAATAAAAGTATATTCACGTGCTTATCCCCGAAAAAGTACAGAAAGATTCAACCTGGTTTCGCTTATACAGCATCATCAGGGCTAAAACTTAAACTACTTTATTACTAGACTACTCTGCTACTACTCTACTAGAGTAGTTTAAGTTTTAGCCCTGATATTGCTGTATAAGCGAAACCGGAAGGCTATTTACAAAATAATAAATTATAAGCGATACATAAAACAGTACAAGTGTTTGGAATAACTCCAAAATTCCAAACAATATTTAGAAGTTCTACCAAGCGCCGACGATGGAAAATATCAAATAGATTCACCTTGGGTTAGTCGGCAATTTAGTACCAAAGGTACTTAGTCCCATATTTTGACAAATAACAAACTTATCGCCAACCGGGCATTCAGCTATTCCCGGGCAGCAATGATAAAATTAAAATCGTTATGATAAATATAAATTCTAAAAGTTGTCTGTTGATAATGATTATGCCAAAATAATGTGGCATACTTACCTATTATGCCGATTAAAAAAGAGCTTCAAACGATTTGTTTTGAATAATATCGCCGCGAAATTTTCCTTTCCGGTAATCTCGCCAAGACTATTAAGACTTACACAACTTTGATATTGATCATTTTGGACAGTGGAGTTGGCATAGACTTGTAAAAATTTGTTGTATGTAGGATGTAGGTAAAAAACACTGAATGGCCTGAATATAGGTGTTTTACTGATCTATCACGAAAACGCCTGCTCCATTGCTCTTCCATAAAAATGTCACAATTATTATAGTCCTGTTCAGAAAGGGAGCTATGGTCACGCTAGTTTTACGTATATCCAGTCACGTGACTCACGTGTATGCAAGTGGTTTTCATTTTAGTAAATAATATTTTTGACCGGTTTCTAACAAATGGAAGTTTTTTAATCGCGCGTGTGTTGTTTTTATATCATAACTATCTCCTTGCAGTGGCTTCGTATTAAAGTTTTTGTCCTCTTACTAAGAAATCACATGAGCTAGCATCTACTAGGATGTGAACGCGGCACTAGGAACACTCCAGTTAACATAGCCACAACATTTATACTTATACACAAAGTCAAAATTCTCAATCACCTAGTAAGTTCATGTTTTTAACTCATTTGCTCTATCCATTCTAATATGATAAATGTTAAGGTCTGCCTGTCTACCTGTTGCTCTTTCACAACTAAATCGCGTTACCGATTTTGATGAAATTTGATATGCATATAGTTAAATATCCGAGTTCAATCATAGGCTACTCCTTTTTCGAAAATTAACTACCAAAGGACTACAATAGGGGATGAAACTTTATATGAAAATCGTAACTATTTTACGCTGCTTTATCCTTGTTTTAACAAACACAATATGAAAAAGTGGTAACCCTAAAAAAGGTAAAATGTTTCTTGTTATCGTTAAAATCGTAATTCTGGCGTCCGTTGTACATGATGGCTGCTGTTTGATTTTGATTCCCTTATCAAGTCTTACTTTAAAACAAATATCCCTAGACAAGTTACATAAATTGAATCTAACCCCAAAGTAGCTAAATTAAAAAAAAAGTATCTTCACGCCCATATCCCCGAAGAGGGCAGAGGCTCAACCAGGGTACCCACGACTAGCCGAAGATACTAAGTCCCACAATGTGATAGGTGGCAAGCCTATCGCCAACTGGGCACATATCCTATCCCAAGCAACATTTTTTTTATTAGAAAATTGGAAAACCCAATTTTCTTTTGTTGCCCGACCCGGGATTCGAACCCAGGACCTCATGCAGTCAAGTCCAACAACTGAACCGCTAGACCACAGAGGCGACCTGAAGCTAGATTATTTTTTTGTGATGTGGGTGTAAGTAAACAATCCTAATAATACCACAGAATAATAAGTACCTAATAACGTACTAATACTATAAATGCATAAGTTTGTAGGTATGAATGTTTTTTGTTAATCCTACAAAAACTGCTGAACCGATTTCATATAATTTGGCAGACACATAGCATAGTTTGATCCCGAAAAAATGTTCTTGTGGGACCATTTACCACACGGGCAACACCGCGGGCAGCAGCTAGTAATGATATGAGGAAGTACTTGAATGTATACCCGAATAAATTTAATGAACACATCCAGGGTCCAGACCCAAAAATGCAAACATCTAAATGTTCATTAGTCATTACACAAGTACCTGCTCCTGTCGGGATGAGAAAACAGTTGGTAGTACGTTATGCGTGTACCCTAACCCCTCGACCAACGTTCTTACTTTAATATAGTTTTAGTTAAAGTAGTAATTAGCATCGGTTACTCCTTTAACAAACAGTGTAAAACTAACACTTTCACCAGTGAGATTACTTGACGAGACTTACTTAAATTTTGCTACGATTTTAAAAGAAATGTTGTCAGGTTTTTCCCTAAAAACCTTGCTTTCTTATTTCGTAAATCCTTTGAATAAAAATTCTTGACAGTTTAGTGGTGTGTGTTGTGTGGAGATATACTTGAGAGTTTTAGCTTCGGTTAGTCCAATTCATTCATAGTGCACTATTTTGCCTGTTTTGTCATGCCATAATACGTATATATTTTTTTCGAAATTGCAAATTAAATAATTAAACAAAAAAAGTGTGTAAACAAAAAAAAACGTGTGTATTAAATAATTTTATTTAAATTTGAAATTCTTGACCTTTCTTATACGAATTCCACTTATTTTGTACTTAATTAGTAATCGATACATCAGCCAGAGCCCTTACCTTGAGTTGCTAAAGTTAACATTCGCTTTAGTAATTTACGCATAGAAATTTAATGCGACTTTGTCTGAAATTTAGTTTGCTTATGAAGGTAGTTATTTTACAGAGACGCTAACGGATATAGGGCCGTAAACTCATGGTACATACAGATTCAGGTATATTTTTCTGCCACTACAATTTGCATTTCTTGCTAAAGTATTGAAATTAGTTACGCAAACGAATAAACATTGTCCACACGTAAACAGACCGAGAATCATGAATTAAAATTAGATAGATTACTTCACTTTCATTGATGACGTAACCTTACGATTTTAGTATGAGGATGCCTCACCACGGGCACATAGCCATGTTTTAAAGTATGAGCAAAGACAATTTTTGAAGTGAAACTTCTCTTTAGAATGGTTGTGATTTCAAAACGGGTGCAACGGAAAAACGACAGGTAAGTGACACAAATATATATATGCATCTCATTCTTTTGCAGGTAAGAGACACAAATATATATTCATCTCATTCTTTTGCAGGTAAGAGACAAAAATATATATTCATCTCATTATTTTGTCGATTTACTGTTTCACTTCTATCGTGTGTGAATCGCCTTTTTTATTCACGTTATTGTAAGGCAAACAAGCAGGTGGATTTCCTGATGGTAAGAAATTCACGCCACCTAGAGACACCAAAGGTGGTAATAGTGCGTTGCCAACCTGAGGCCGGGATGTTAGGCCTCGAGCAAAAGTAAATTTACCGGCTACCTTATCCTCCAAACCGGAACACGTTCTGACATTGACATTATGGCGGCAGGAATAGGTAAGGCGGTGGTACCAATCCAATCGAGTCGTTGTGAGACACCACCTAGTCAGATGTCACAATTTTACTGACGGTAAGCCTATGCTCGCCTTTTACGAGCTGCCTAGCACAGGAAAGCAGATGGTCTATTCTGCAAAGGAGCCCGGACCAACATGGAGATTTATTATTTACTAATCTCTGGTATAAGTTTTCCTTATAAGCGGACCCCCTGTATATATGTATATGTATATAAACTTCTGTCTTCCAGCGTAGAAGGCGAGCAAATGTTATATAGTTTACTAGCTGCGCCCCGCGGTTTCACCCGCGTAAGTCCCAATCTCGCGGGAACTCCGGGATAAAAAGTAGCCTATATGTTATCCTGGGTCTTCAGCTACCTACATACCAAATTTCATCGTAATCGGCTTTGTAGTTTTTGCGTGAAAGAGTAACAAACATCCATACATCCATACATACAAACTTTCGCATTTATAATATTAATAGGATAGGATTACCAGCAGTGGGCGGTAGAATGCAATGCACCAACTTGCCTTTTTCTACCGTCATAATGATAGGTTTTTTCGATTCGGAAAATAGGGTATCCGGTAGAACATACACAACATACAACATAGTATAAAGATAAAACATATACTTAGATATAGCACATTAGAATTAACACTTCAGTCACAGGGCAGCAACGCACCTTATCTATGGAGTCATGCTTGTTTGTTATTTTATCATTTATCACATCAAAATATATTAGTGCTCGTCATTGCTGTGTTTCTTTTGAAGAATAAGATAACTGGTAGGTTTACGATAAAATCAAATTTGGTGAACAAGTAATACACATGCTAACCCTCTTATTATCAACATAGATTAAAGTACTCCAAGGTTCAACCTGGTATCATAGTATTTATTACACTGTGATATAGAATATAACATCAACTTATATTTACTCTTCCTTTAATATTTGTTTATTAAAACCACGGTAAAAGTTTGTAAGAGTTTTATTAGAAATTTGATCGTAATCTTTGATCATTTTTTAGGATCACCGCATACGTTTAGAATCCCGTTTCGAAAATCGGAAACAAAATGACGCCCCAAACAAGTCCACTCAAATTCCGTATGGAAAAAATCGATACGTGTGTGGCAGGACCATAGATTTGTCCGGATTTGTTATGATCGAAATTTTTTCGAAACGGAATTCCGGAACAAAGTTCTGAATGTGGTAGGCCTTAATGATCTCAGGTCATAATTGATAAAAAAAATACCCCACATTGAGGAAGGTTATGGGCAATTTAAAATTACGTTTAAGCCCAGCTGTAACCGCTGGAACAGCTAATTCTATTAATAATACGTAAAAACAGCCTTCAAACTTGTTACGTTCTTTTTTGTAGTCGTTCGATTTAACACGTGAACATGGACACGTGAGGACCGAGATTGTTCGAAGTGCGGTGGAATTTTCCACGGGTTTTTCTTCAATCTGTTCGTTTCTGTTAACACTTAAATTTTGTGAATTAGGTATTTTTTATATTTATGATATTTAATTAAAGAAAAATAATAATTAGAATAAGATATTCTAATAATAACGTAGTTGGTTTTAATGTACTTTACATTGTTTTATGTGATAACAATGATAACTAATTAAGAATAATATAAAAAAAAATAACGGAAAGGAAAGAATGAGAAACATCAAAAAGTTAATTAAGTATACAATACACGATATGTATTGAAGAAAGAAAGCTTCTAGAGACTTCGCATGACTTCTCTTTTACTAAACTCTGTTTGACAAAACTCTTTTATAATAAATGTCTTCACAATCGTATCACCGAAAAGGAAGTCAAAGGTACAAAATAAGGCACCCACCCCGACTACTCAGGGCCGAGGCAACATAGGGCAATGTTGTTCTTTTATTTAAAAATTCAAAACCCCAAAAAATGTTTGATGTGCCAGACTCGGGGCATCGAACCCGTATTATTACCCGATTTTAAATATACGCGTTGCCTCTACACCAAAGATGGTAATAGTTGTTTCAAATCTAATGTTGAAGCCGTTGCGTAAATAAGTTAAGCTTTTAGTCTCCCAACAGGAACATGACCGTAGCAAGCATTTGGGTGCATTAATATATCATAACGGATAGTGAAATGATCATGCTTATAGTTGTCAATATTTTTCCGCATAATATGTTTATTATAAATATTCTAAATTGTTGCAGCGGGTCCCTTGTGTAGATTAGATCAACTGCCTCATTACCTGACGAGTTGCTAGGTAACAACCGAGCATAGGTTAAATGGGTCGTTAGTAATAGCCAACCAGATCACAGGAGTAGTGTCGTGCAGCAGCTTGTAGAAAGTAGAAACCCACCGCCTTATGTATTCATGGCATCATACTCGTAATGACAATGTTTGGTATTGGCGAGTTCCGTTCTGGGGCAGGGTAACCGGTACACTTCCATGTTAGACCTAACATCCCGGCCCCAAGACAGTGAAACACCATTAATATCTATAGTCCTCAGTTTTTCTTTACCATCTAGCTGTGCTTATTCGGTGCCTTAGTTCTATGAATATAAACATAATCCATTATGCAACTCTAAACATACATGTTATCTCACTTCTCTGACCGTAGATACTCTGATCAATAAACAGGCTATTTTTTCAGCATCCGAGATTAATAATAATTGTCCAGTAATAAACTATAATAAGGTGAATCCGACAATATTAAATCTACCGCACCTACTCCTTGGCATTCCCATAGGCAATGATGACCGTTTTACATCAGGTATTTTCGGCTCGCTTGTTGGTCCGTAATATAAAATTATACTTGTTTCGCCGTTTCGCCGTTTCTTCTCCCGATTGCCTAGGTTTGGAAACGGTGGTAGGTAGTGTACGGTAGATAGGAAAAAAAATTAATCTACCTTTAAATTTAATTATATTAAATTATGAAAGTTATGTTTACAAATAAATAAAATGTTTATTAAAAATGTAAATAAGTGCTGCGATTTAAATGTACATTTTTATATAAATATGTATCTTCTTAAATATAATTAAATATTTGCAAACCACAATGTGGTAGAATATGTTATATTCTTAAATATCTTATTAACAACATTTTAACACGCATATTCCGCAAATAAATAATTTTCATTTCATTTAATTTCACTCAGAAATGTATAGGTACAAACAAATCTCCAAGTCATGAAAAAAAGACATCACTGGGTATCCAAATTAAGTACATAGTCAATTGCATCAGTCTCAGGAGGCGAAACGGCAATAGTGAGCTACTGTCAAATCGAAAACATAAATAACATATTATTATCTTGGCTAGTCAAATCAAGCCCATCATGAGTTTCATGCTTTCGAGTCGACGAATTAATAATGGTTCAAAGTAATCCATTTAAAAAGTCCTGTCTCATTTTTAACACAGCGTGCGCATAAAATATTATTCCCTGCCTTTCTAACACTTCGGTTGTCAATGCCATTGTCAGTCGTTTTTTCATGTAACTTTGTCCTAAAAGAAGTAAATCGTTGATTTGACAGTTCCCGCGTTCATTTATTTTTCGCCAACTTTGCCATTGTTGACAAATGGAAAATGGCGCGAAAAACTTTAAGGTTTCTGGTCAAAGTTTTACGTAGTAATTTAGGTTTTACCAAAATTGTTTGAAAAAAGACAATATTGCATTGAACGTCATAAGTTGTAATATACCTAAATTTTCTATTAGAAATTTAACCATGAACACTTTTCACAAGGTTTTTCATGTAGGTTTAGTTTTGAACGTTTTACTCGGTTTTTACCTTGATGAATTTTCCAAAGCGGTAATACCTACCACGAAGGATTTATTCAAGGAGTTTTTAGTAAATAAATCAAACCAAACGGTTGTTTATTTATTCAATTATTTAGTGATATTGATTCGTAAATACTCACATAGTTTAAAATAAGTGTCTCGTCTTCGGCAATAAATGTTATGATAAAATGTAAACTCCGAAAGTAATTCATTGTACAGATTTTAAGCAATAGTAAATCTTTTAAAACGTCATTAGCGCGCAAAAAGAAGAACATTCAAAATTCCTTTATCCAAAAAGAAATTACGTAAACACATCACATACCTACATTTTTTTTTTTTCAATTCAAGTATTTTCCAAAACTCAGTCGAACGGTACTAGTCTTGAGTGCATACATAAAAAATATCGCCAATACTCCGCCACCAAAAAATAGCAAATGGTAATAATTAATTAAATATTTAATATTTTTTACACAGGTATAAATTAAATTATAAAACACATATTAAATTAAATATCTTCTTAAATAATTCTTTAATATTAATTAATTTTTATTTTGCTAATATTGCAGCTAATTGTTGTTACTTTAATCTTAAATGTTACCAAATATGGCCAAAACATGGTTAATTTAACAATACTGTTGCCATTCCGTACGGAAATATTTTTAAACGTGTGTGGCGACTTACACAAAATCTATGAAAAATCTATTTTTTTTCTATTTTTTTCGTTACGCGATTACGAATGCATTGATCTGATTGCGGAATTTCTAAACGGAAAATGTTTATAAGTTATACGATTACTCGGCCAATAGCCAAACTATTTTAATTGTACTTTTTTAGAAATATTGGTCATGACTCCGAGGTCATGTACCATATTAATTTTATATGATCTGACAAGTGGTTTTTGATTGGAACTTAATAGTGCATAAATTTTCCACTTATCTTATCATTATCTTAATATCTTATCTTATGATTATTAAGTGTAAATCAAAAACTTCTAATAGAATGTTGATAAAATTTAGGAACAATTTGCTATCTTTTGAAAACAGAATTATCAAAATTCGCAACGTGGTGGTACGCGAGTCGGTTTTTGCAGCTTTGTTGCCATTTTTTTGCTTTAACAATAAAGAGGTCTGAACAGACAGGTTTTAAAATACATCTTACATTACATCTATTAAACAGACAGTTTTTCCAAAATAATTTTTCTTTCGAAGATGAACTTACTGGCCGCTAAAATGGAAATCTCAGAGGAAACAGTACAAAATTCGGTGATATCATATTATTATAGTGGTTTTTTGGAGCGTAACAGAAACAGTCATTGAACGTAACAGAGAAATGTGCGTGCATTCTCTCATACATCGGTAAAGAACTTTAAAACTTTTCTAGGTACCATAAAGGTTTTGTCATATCTATTAACCGGTTTTGAAAAAAGGAGAAGGTTACAAAAAATATAGGAGACGAACTTGTAAAACAGTTAATTGACACTAAGACTTACGAAAAATTTACAATGGTGTGGATTTTTTTGAGATTTTTTAATACTCATTAATTAGGATCACAAAAATATTTTTTTGGAAGTGTCTTACCTACATCACTTTCTTAACAAACTACATAAGCTCAATCAGATATGGCAGTTTCGAAATTTGAAAAATTCGACATATAAGTCTGTCTGTACGAAATTATTAAGACTACAGATGAAGCTTTAAACGAAACTTAAAAAAAAGCAAAAGGGCTTGACGCTTTCCGTGTTTGGATCTAAAACTTTTTTTAAAACCGACATATGTGTGCAGGTTTATAAAACAGACACATCCAAAAGTCCAAAGTGGTATAAGGGATACATCCTACTACTTTCTAGTTTTTTAAAATAATTTTAAATAAAATACCTAGTGCATAATATGACTTAGGAACTACCTTGGTGTGCTTGATTTCACAAGAGATTGATTTATCCATCGAAGTTGGAAGGAACCTAATAAAGGTTTTTAGGTAAGTTAAGTAAGTTGTTACTCTAGCTCAGTGGTGGGCAAAATACGGCCCGCGGGCCGAATCCGGCCCGTGAGACGTTTTAACCCGGCCCGCCGAGCGTATTTTTTAGAAAAAATATGGACCTCCTTCAAAAACTAATGTTCGAAAAGTCTAAAGACTATTGAAAATTGAACAATTAAGATACTGAATCTATACCTCAAACATTATATATAATTCATATATTAATACTTCATAAATCGATTTTATTTTAACAAAAACTTGTAAAAATAAATAAAATACCTATTGTTATTTTTATACAACGTTTTATAACAGTTATATTTACAGCACTTTTTAGGTGTTTTTTAATTAACCGGCCCGCCTCAAGATTTAATTTAATTTACTGGCCTGCCATTAGTTTTTTAATTTACCGGCCCGCGGTCAAAAAAATTTGCCCGCCCCTGCTCTAGCTTCTACACCTGAACACGATAGCCAGACTATAGAGCAGGAATAGTTATGTTTATTAGTAGTAAGTAGTATATGTTTAATATTAACAATGACAAGTTCACTAAGAGTTAAGACCGTGTATACATAAAAGTTCTGTAATAAGCATGAATAGTAGGATGACTCGTTCTATCGATATAATATCGGGTGTTTCTCCCATATCTCATTTGGTTACGTCATGTGAGCGGCATTCGGGTGGGCCTCGTGTCGGTAAACGTGACTCCGGCGCACGTGTCAGGCCACGCTGTGATCTCGAATTGACAATCAGCGTCAGGGTTGTCACATTCACTGTTATAGGGATTTCCAATTACTTTTTCCTTAATCACGTTAAAATGATAGACACTAATCCTTTTTACCCAATCTTCAACTACTAATTCGAAGTTGTTCCTTATCTAAAATTAACTTTTTAATTAATTAATTATAAATTTATATTTATATATGTAGAATGACTATGAATGGAATAGAATATTATGTATTTTTAGTGTAATATTTTGATATATTATGCTTAACATTTTTCTTATGTGTTATTATCTATGTATTTATTTTGCTACCTAAAATTCTAAAATTAGGTTTAAATGTGTTTGCAAATTTTTAGTTAAGGTTTTTTTCTTTGCACCCCATTTTAATTATTCTTTTAAATAAAGCTAGGTTTACTGGTAGAGAATGCCATGTAGCAGTAAGTCTATTTTTGTACACTATAATGCATGAATTTTAAATAAATAATAAATAAATAAAACGAAAAAAAAATGGTAAAAAGTACAATATCGGTATTAATTATCCTAAAATTAAAGAAAATTATAAATCCCGACATCATTCTTATTTAATGTAGCCAAGGGCCAATCGCGTCGAAATCGGTACATCCGTTCAAAAGTTACGATGTCACAACCAGACTCGCACACTCTCAAACTTATAACACCTTAAAAATAGGGGTTTGATATTATACCAGGATGACAGTTTAATTACTTACTTATGTTTTTTAATATAATATAATTTTATAAAACTTTAAAAACAGGAGTTGGACATACCAGGATGAAAATTGAATTACCTACTTAAAGGTATGTATTTTGTAGTGCCAAATATTTTTTTTAGATTAACCGCTCCTATACCACTTAAGGATATGAAAAATACTTCCCAGATCTTCTGAATATACCTACACACAATTTTTTTTAAGAAAAGGTCCAGCCGTTTCGGATAAATTTTGTTGCACACTGTGCCACAGGAATTCTATTGTATATATTACTAGCTGTCCCGGCGAACTTCGTTTCACCCGTTCAGTATGGGAAAGAGTAAAGTATTCTTTTTCCCAATTACCCTGCAACTTTCCCGGTTTTTCTCTTCATAAGAACCTTATCCTGATAACAATTAACACAATAAAAAAAGAATTAGCCCAAACGGTCCCGTCGTTCGGAAGTTATGCGCTTACCAACATATTTAGCGATTCATTTTTATGTTATAGATATACAATAAACACATAATTATGTATACACATAACATATATTATGTATAATAAATATTAAAAACCATTAGGTCATATAAGTATGACCTAATGGTTCATACTTATATGACCCATTGAAGAAGTAAGCTTCTTTATTACAATTTTGAAACATAAAGCAAAAACGTCATTACTCCCTATTGTTGTGCTCCACGTTAGAGTATAGGGTAGATTTGCACACGTTGATTAAGATTTCGGTTACAAAATAGCAGGCAACAGTAACATCTATGGAATGTACAGCCGGAATTCAGGAAAACCGCCAGCACATTAACTCTCTCTTAGAATAAGGAAAATCGCCCGCATGTTCACTTTCTTAACACTTAGGTTAAAAGCTCTATCCCAGATATCACACCAAACACACACATGTCTGCGGACCAAGTTCCTTACGTCATTCGTGGTAGGTTGAAAGTAATAACACGATCCTTACAGACCTACTTAGCTTCCCCCACATTCATAATCCTTTTCATACAAACACGCCAAACAAAACTTTCTGTATATGTTATAGCAGTAACCTGACAATTGTAACCGCTCAAAATCTATCCAAAAATTTTAATAGTTTCGTACCTAGGTGATTACTGTTTCCCAATTGCGAAAACAAAAATTATTGCATTCAGTAAAAAGCTTTGTTATTAAATGTACACTTTCATTTTATTTCTTGAAATAAATGTGAAGGGTTTTTGTGTTTTTGAAGTTATACTTCTTTTGGCGCGTTAGGAAAAAATGATGAGGGTAAATTTTAACGATGCGCGCGTACACCGTCACCAAAAACCGACATGATGAAGTTAGCTATAGATAACATTTTAGTTGTAATTAAATATTAAATAAACTTTATTTAACTAAATAATGCATTATAATAAAACTTTTAATGTATTAAATACCTTTTTTCTATGGTTGGTGTCATTTTGTCTACAAATGTAAAATAAGGCAAAAGATATTTTTAAAAAGATTTTTATCGTATTACGCCGAAGAAGTATAACTTCTAACGCTACACGCGTACATAAGCACACACACACAATTTTTTTTATTGTGAAGACGAATTTCAAAACAAAAATTGAGAAGAGGCAAAGATTAAATAATATTATGCGTATGTATAAGCCGTCATCTTACATTACGTTTCTTATGTATGACCGTTTAATTGGATTATTATGTCTATTGACTGAAATCGCATGAAATTACTTTTACTTCGCACGGTTATGAAAAATACATGTAAACCTCCCTCTTCAATCACTTTATCTATTAAAAACAACAGCATCAAAATCTGGGACACAGGAAGCGATTTTGTTTTATACTATGTAGTGATGTAAATGAGATTAATTAATGAATAATTTCGTTAGTGTGCACAATATAATATATAAATTAGTTGAAATAAGTATATTGCACGTACTTCGTATGTATATAGTCGTACTTGGCTAAAAAAATACACGCAGGTGAACGTAAAACATCCTTTTTTCGAAAAGTGCCTTTAAATTTTACTTATCGCTAACGGCCAATGTTAATAATATTTCTCTAAAGATGGATTTCAAGCAATCTAGATAGCTGCGTATCCGCCGGCCTATCCTATACCTAATTACCATATATATCCTGTCCACAGATATGTTATTGGCAAGCGATAACATAAAAATAGATCAAAATATCAATCTTGGACAGCAAGTTTTGGATTAGGATTGATTATTAACATTAGCCGCTAAACAATTAAAGGAATAAATCAATTGATTACTTAACGATTCATAAAGGCTTCAATAAAAAATAAATGCATGCTCTATCACGTGTACCAACATTATCATAATGATTATGTCGCAAATACGTCACACATACGTGCGTCATATATCTATTATAAGGTAATCATTACAATTGCTGTGAGGTATTTCCAATTGCCAATAGTTCTTACCGGTTATCGTGTCCTCACCGGTGTCCCCGTGTTGGTCCGGGCTTCTTTGTAGAATAGACCATCTGCCTACCTTGCCAGGCAGCTCGTAAAAAGCGAGCAAAGGCTCACCGTCACTAACACCGTGAATTCTGACTAGGTGGTAGAGTTTAGCAGCGACTCGCCCGGATTGGTACCACCGCCTTACCTATTCCTGCCGCCATAACGTCATGACGTGTTCCGGTTCGGAGGGTAAGGTAGCCGGTAAACTTACTTTTGCTCGAGGCCTAACATCCCGGCGTCAGGTTGGCAAAGCAATTACCGCCTTTGGTGTCTCTAGGCGGCGTGAATTTCTTACAATCAGGAAATCCGTCTGCTTGTTTGCCTTCCAATATCATAAAAAAAAGTTAACAATAGTTAACAATACAATGACGTCACAACAACAAGAAGTAGCTGGTTTTATCTATTCGGCTAGTAGTTCATGAGTTGTCTTGCCAGCTCTATAAGCATATCTATGATATCTATCTTTATATATAGAATTTTGTGGGTTAGACATCTAGTTACACTCGAAAAGTATTTTGTAATGCAAACACTAATGTCAAAAACAGGGCTTTACTAACTTATATGTATAGTAACACCCCTAGGACGTGCTATTTTTTAACGACACCCCTTAACACATTCAGTGTCAGAGGAATGACTCCAGATCAAAAACACTTACCATTGATAGTGCTACAAGCTATATTTTGTACGACTCCTCTTAACCCAGTCTGCACCCCTTGGACCCAAAACAGTTACCAGTTATAATAAGTACAAGTTTAGTAACTGGTTCCTAGACTCAAGCTTTAATTTTTTTTATGTTATAAAAGTCGTCGAACAAATTTAAAAACATTACCATGTTCTGTCATATCATGTGACTTTCTACGCTCACATGTTCATAAAAAGAAACAAAAATATTTCAAATAGCTTCATATCTTCTTCTTCATTGTAATCTGCTCATTTGTAGATATTTTATAATTAGGTAGATATACAAGTTTGCGAAATATTACTTACAACGATAAAATGTTGCACCCACACAGCTTATCGCTTCAGTATTCATTCAAAAACGTGTAAGAAACACGTGACACGTGTTTACACCAAGTGCAGAAGGCATTGTTTTATTCATAACTGGTTTCTTAAAATATTCTCCAAATTTAATAAAACTTCTTCGTCTTAATTAATTTTTAGAGTAGTTGTAAGTGCAGAAGCTGAAATACTGTTTCCTGTCGCGTCTTTTGTATCTTCAAATACTTCTCTTGCTATATTGTAGGCTTACAAGGTACACCTGATAAGTTTTTTTTAATACGACGTTATTCATACCTTATTAGGGGTTAAAAATTTCAATACTCTTAAATTCAAACTAATTTAAAATGGTACTACATAAAAACAACTACGTTAAAAAAACCGACTTCATAGCTAAAAAGTAAAAATAATAAAGATTTAATATTATTTATTGACTTCTTATTATTTATATGTGCTATTTACTAATACGTTTGAAGTTGGTGCCAAGCCTTAAACTAATAATTGTATTATAAGTAAGTTTAAATTCATTAGTTTTGAAGTCGGTTTTTTAATTTAGTTATTTTTTAATACTTTTTAGTTTATTGCTGATATGATTTAATTTGATGATCTTATAAGCATATATCTTTATAGCATTGTATAAGGTTATATATAATAAAACCTTACTAAATATCTTTACAGCATGTTGCTGAATGCCGATGTGTCTGTAATCTTGTCACTAAGTCTAGTGGATTAAATTTACTTGCGGGATTTGATTTAATTTAATAAAAATAGACATCGAGATATGTTATAGTAGATAAAAAAATGCTCACAGAATAAATACTGATGGGGCTACCTGAATCAAATGTTTATGGGACCAATTCAAAACTATTCTGCATCAAACAAAAAAAGAATTACGTAAATCGGTTCAGAAACAATCGGTGTACATACATAAAAAAATAGACCGGCCGAGTTCAGAACCTCCTCCTTTTTTCAAGTCGGTTAAAAATATTTAATGTTTTATATCAAAATTTTTATACTTACGCAGGTTACTTAGGCAAGTTTACGTTTTAGACTTTAGACTCGCGATTAGTTTTTTAATTGTTAAATTAAATTAAACGTTTTAGAACGATAAACGATTTTAGACTCGCGAGATTGACACAACACTGTTATAAAACTTAGCAATTTTGAAGAATCGTTTTAAAAAAGTATCTTCACGCCCATATCCCCGAAGAGGTAGGCAGAGGCACAACCAGGGTACCCACGACTAGCCGAAGACACTAAGTCCCACAATGTGATAGGTGGCAAGACTATCGCCAACCGGGCACATTTCCAATCCCGACCAACATTTTTTTTATTAGAAAACTGGAAAAATCCAATTTTCTTTTTTGTTGGCCGACCCGGGATTCGAACCCAGGACCTCATGCAGTCAAGTCCAACACCCGGACCGCTAGACCACAGAGGCGATGAAGAAGAATCGTTTTAATAGATATGTATTTTTTATGTAAGTATATTTAAACGTACTGTTTAGATTTATTTGTTGATTGAATTCAGACTAGCTTGTTAGATACATGTATAACAACTATCATGAAACATTTACACGTTAAGAGTAAGCTTTAAATATATGCATATAATAACTATAACAAAATTAATAATTGTAATTCAAAATAAGAAAACTAAACGAATTTTGAACATGTGTTATTATTTTGAATGATGTTATTTTTTATGTCACACTTTACTTAACATATTTTAGCAAATCAAACGAATAGAATGTAACCCCAGAATAGGCTAATTATATGAGTAAACTATGTTTGTATTATATTTATATATTACGAGACGGTCTTATACGCGTCACTCTTGAGAGAAAGACAAAAAAAATAACACCGTGCACTAATATAATTAGCTAACTTAAAAAAAAAGTGAATTTGACAAATTTGAGACTTCTCCCAAAACCATGAAATACAAAAATGCATAACAAAAACGTATAATTTGCAATAGATTAGGCACGGGCACATATTATACTTCTCATTTTTTTAACGAAATGTTAATGATTGCGATAGTTAGCCTATAATTCAGGTTTATGCCTATGTACTAAAATAAACATCCAACTTTTAAACTTAAATGTATACAAGTAAAGATTATTTCATAGTTAGTTCATAGTCTACAGTCGTAGTTTAGTTAAGATTATTAAAATAATCAGTTAATTAGACACTTTGTGTGGCAACCCTACGGCTAATATATTAACAAAGCTTTGAATTTTGGATCGCAATAAATATATTTCAATTACTATTATTTTAATACTTTTTGTTTCGTATTTTATTTATCGCATACCTAGTACAAAGGTAAAATAAGAAAAGAAAAAAAAACATACCTATATCTTCCTTTAGGATCTTAGTTAAGTGTCTTAAGATCTTAGTAATTTAATGTTTTGGTTCAAAACGCGATCGACATATACTTATGGAAAGCAATGGTTTAATTGTAAAAAAATATATAGAATAATAATTTAACAAATTATCAATTACAGGAAAAAAAAGATATTAATTTTTACCATTAAAATAATCGCCTCTGTGGTCTAACGGTTCAGGTGTTGGACGTGACAGCATGAGGTTCCGGGTCGGGCAACAACAAAAAATTTGGGTTTCCAATTTTCTAATAAAAAAAAGTTGCTCAGGATTGGATATGTATGTGCCCGGTAGGCGATAGGCTTGCCACCAATCACATTGTGAGACTTAGTGTCTTCAGCTAGTTGTGGGTGCCCTGGTTGTGCCTCTGCCTACCTCTTCGGAGATATGACCGTGAAGATATTATTTTTTTAAATAATCTTACAATTAAAAATGTTCAATAACCCCTGACAAAACCTTACAGTAATATAACTATATGTATACTCTGTGTTGAAATTTTGAGTGATATTCAGTTTCGTTGTCATAATAAACAGCCTCAAAAAAACTTGGTGTGCTTACTAAAGCGACAGTACTTAAGCCCATAGCTTGCAACTTTACAAAGCGCAAATTCTGGCTTACCAACAACAACAATAACAAGGACTCCCCAGTACCAGCTCCTTCCATTTGACCGCATCCTACGTCGAGCGTCTCGATTGTCAATGACCGGGAAATTATCAATTGGCTTGATTCTTTTGAGTTGCTTTTGCGTAAAAATGTTGGGCCGCTCAGTGTTTTGTACCGCATATATCATGGGGAATGCTCTATAGGGTTGTTTGGTTTCTTTCCTGCCAATGAGTTTCACCTTTTCATCCGAGTTTGAGGTCCGTCCGATGATACCTATCATGCCCATCATCTGGATGCGTGGCGATCTACAACTGTGCGATTCTGCAGACATTTCTTACCCCTTAAAACATCTTTGTGGAACCAGTTACCAAGGGCAAATGAATATGACTGAGGAAACTTCAAGAAAAGGGCGTACTCATTTTTTAAAGGTCAGTAACGCATCTGTGTTACTTCTGGGCGTATTTCAGTGGACGGCATTGATCACATACCATCAGGTAACCCACTTGCTCCTTTGCCTCCTTGAAACTTACTCTTTCGAAGATGTCTGAACCAAGTGATTTAGCAACGTTATGCGTATACCTATACTAAATAAAAAGAGGTCAAGTACAAGTCTGAATTGCCCATGAAGAATTCCATACTATTATCCATAAGTTCCTAAAAAAAAGTATCTTCACGCCCATATCCCCGAAGAGGTAGGCAGAGGCACAACCAGGGCAACCACGACTAGACGAAGATACTAGTCCCATAATGTGATAGGTGGCAAGCCTATCGCCAACCGGGCACGTTTCCAATCCCGACCAACATTTTTTTTATTAGAAAATTGGAAAAATCCAATTTTCTTTTTG
>NJDD01001685.1:57008-73381 GCA_002245505.1 Calephelis nemesis | reverse complement strand
ATAGTAATGAACATCATATCCATTTTTAAGCTTTATCGTTATCTTATTTAGAAGTTACAGGAGGAAATATTTTTCCATTTTAAAAGTGTCTCCCGCGCAAACTATTGAGTTTAGAAAAAAGATAGTATAAGGTGGTGTCAATAGTCTCCAAAACCGGCGTGTTTGTATGAAAAGGGTAATACGGAGGTAGCCAGGCAGGTCTGCCAATACTCTCTGCCTACCCTTTAAGAGACGTAGCGTAAAGATATGTATTTATGTTTTTAGTAGAAACCTCAATATAGGTTTGATAAAAAAAAAATTGTTATTCTAAGTCCCGCACTTAAAATTAAACCTCAAATTTTTTTTCGCCCCTCCAAAAATTTATTTTTATTTTTTTCTGTTTTTGTGTGAAAATCTTAATGCAGTTCACAGAATACATCTACTTACAAACTTTCGACAGCATAGCTCTTAAAAAGTGGCTATGGCCTACGGATGGATAGACAAAGAGATATGACGAATCTATAAAGGTTCCGTGTTTTGGTCTTTGGCTATGGAATCCCAAAAAAAAAACTAAATTGAAACTCATTGTTGAAGTTATTTATAAAACACATCCGAGAACGTGGTGAAGCTCTAAAAATGTAATGGCGAAAACAAAAACTTTATACTTATTTTAAAAGGTTAATCTATATTTAAACATTAACTGGAAGGGTTTCGCAATAACGAATCTTCTCGCGAACGCAGCACAGGTTTCTTGACACGTGACATTCTTCCTCTCTTGCACAACGTGGGCAGGTGCTTTTAATTACCCTACAATTATTACTGTGTTTTAAGCTTTGGTATTGTTCATAGAAGAAGCGGTGAGCGGAGCGGGTAGACGCTATGCGTTTGTTTTATAAATATTCATATTATTAGTGTTAAGAGTTCTGGTAAGTACCCCAAGGATTACTGCGACCTAAATAGATCTATCGGATTAAAAAAAATATATGACGTTGTTTAGTATAACTATAAATATACGTATCTTCACGCCAAGACCATCGAGTGCCAAGTGAGACGATCCTTGCAGACGCCTAGGTTCCTTTACATTACCCTTTTCATGCAATCACGCCGGTTTCAGAGACTTATGACACAACCTTCTAAAAAAATCTTAATGTAGTAAAATATGTCCCCCCCCTATAACTCCATAATAAGAGAACGATAACACTCAAAAATGAATCTATATGATGTACATAGTTATGTAAACTTCCACAGAAAGTTACTTGTTGGTTTTGGAAACTCTTGATTCTTAGGATATTATAACTACCACGGTGTCTATAAGTCACAGTTGTTTCTTATTCGAAAGACAATATCTGTTCGTTGTTTTTTCAAGTATAAAAATATTTTCATATTTCGGCGATCAAACCCAAATTCCTTTTTAAATAAGCATTTGTAAACCCTTACAAGTTCCTGGTATCGCTAACACATATATCGCGGCCGCCATATCATAAAACGCGACCTTATTTGCATTGACCATGAAATGCAAGTAGACAGAAACTTGAGACGGGAAGTAGCGTTGTATTTTTTCTGTGAATAATTTGCACTGAATAATTTTCATAAACAGCCAAACTACATTGTATTTGTACTTTCATAATTTCATGCAAGATGTTGCCAACACGTGTGTAATATTAACAAATTTTAAGGAAAAAATGTGTTTGTGACAATGAGTTCACTAGTGCTGTGTACCAATTAGACCCAGTAGGGATTCACCGTTATTTCCCGCCATAAAGGCAATGTCATGATGTGATCCGGAGAGCAAGGTAGCCGGTAGACTTGCAAAACAAGTGTAAAACCCCGGCTGCAGGACAGCAATGCACCTATAACATCTATGGTGTCTATTGGCCAAGGTTGCCGTGTAAAAAAAGAAGTATTTATTTGAAAGGGCTATTTCCTAGCACTTGGCTTGAGGCTATTCAAAACGTACCTATTAAATAACTTCAAGCACATAGGACTGTTTTCAAATTTTAGGAACTTTCATTTACCTTCCGCCTCTATTTTCATACCTATAAATTACGGGCTCTATCATTTCATTTTTTTACTTCTAACGAAAAAGAGGTGTTAGCAGTTTAACGTGTCTGTATTTATGTCTGAGGCATCATAACTTTTGAACGGGTGGACCGATTTTTCTGCGGATTTTTTTGTTTGAAAGCTAACGTGATCGAGTTGGTTTCTAGCTACATTAAATGTAAGTTTTGTCATGTTTATTAAAAAAATAGTGCCATCATTAAACTTAAGTGTTAAACTTAAGTATTAGTATTAAACTTATGGTATAGACAATTGGTTTAATTAGGTCAAGTTAGTTGTTTTAAAATTGAGTTGCAAATTTCCATTCTGACAAACTTACCTATATTGGATAAAAAAGCTTATTAAAAGATATCAACTTACTCTATGAAGAGCCACAGAATAAGTAATACCTACTAATATAGACAAGCTCGTGTTAAGAGCAGATTAAGGCAGCTACATACATTCGGACCTTATTACTAAATTCCGTTTCGCTAACATTTCAGCGCAGCGAATCCCACAATACTATGGAGCTACTAAATGCATTCATTATCCCCTGTGTTGGCCTGGACTTCTTTGCAGAATAGACCATCTGCCTTCTTGCCAGGCAGCTCGTAAAAGGCTTACCGTCACTAACACCCGTGACATCCTACAAGGTGGTAGAGTTTCGCATCAACTCGCCCGGATTGGTACTTATACTACTCGCCTTGGCTATTCCTGCTGCCATAACGACGTGTCGACATGTCAATGTCGGAACGGTAAGTTCAGAGGGTAAGTTAGCCGGTAAACTTACTTTTGCTTGAGGCCTAACGTCCCGGCCTTTTGTTGGCTTCGCACCATTCCCACCTTTCGCGGTGTCTGTTGGCGGCGTTAATTTTTTATCAGGAAAATCGCCTTCCAACCGCTGCCTTTGAAAATCGTAAAAAAAGCATTTTTCTGTACGGAATTTAAGTGGATTAGTATGAGGCGCCATTTTGTATTGAAAGGGGATTTTGTAAAGGAATTCCGAATGTATGTAACGGGCCTAACTCTTGCTTTGTATTGAACCCGTGACTTTGTATTGGTGTGTGTGAAACACGCGATTTAATTACAAGTGACATTTTACTTCCCTAAGTTTAAACCAACACGTAACTTTGACGAAAATACAAATGCGACACGTGAAATTTTTTGCTCCGGTGGAAACTCACGTGTTCGTCTTATTATGGATATATTGTTTGACCTTCATGAAATTCAATGAGCCGTCGCTGAAATAAATACTTAATCTTTTTCCATCAATGTTTGACTAACAGTCAAATCAAATATTTGTATACGATGTCTGTTTTCCGTTCTACGTCATATAGGGACCATGGCAGGCAATTGATTTGCACATATGGACAATGATATTCAGACCAAAAATTTTTTTATTCGGACTTGGGTTCTTGAGGATCCGGATCCGGATCACATTGTGGCACTTAGTGTCTTCGGCTAGTCGTGGGTGCCTTGGTTGTGCCTCTGCCTACCATTTCGGGGATATGGGCGTGAAGATACTTTTTATTTTACTTTTTTATTACATACTAAATATCTTCAAGTTAAGTCTATTACGAAGTAGGCAGACAGTAGGTATCGGGTGCTTATTGTATGTTTGGAGTCTGAAAGTAATGAGTTCCTTAAAATTATTTATTTTTGTTAATCATTGTATGATTTAAAGTAAAAACAAGGTTTTTGGTGGGTGTCATCTTTAAAGTTTTGAAACCTGCACTTTATGTTTTTCTTTCTTTCCGGGGAATTATTTTAGGAGAGAGCTAGCTATAGATAAAATGTTAGGAAAGCAAATATTCAATCCAATAATTAATACTAATTAAAATAACTACGTCAAAAAAACCGACTTCAAAACTAAAAATTGAAAAATAATTGAGAATTAATATTAATTACATACTACCTATTATTCATATGTGCTATTTACTTATAGGTTTGAAGTCGATGCCACGTTAAAACTATGTTATAGGTAAAAATGCTCATGTAATAAAAACTGTTGGGTCTACCTGAATCAAATTATTGTGGGACCAATCCGAAAATATTCCGCATCAAACAAAAAAAGAATTACGTAAATCGGTTCAGAGACCTCGGTGAAATCGGTGTACATACACAAAAACTACCGGCCGAATTGAGAACCTTCTCCTTTTTTGAAATTGGTTAAAAATTGTAACTTTTTTGTTTCAGTGCTTTAGCATTAAATAATTATAGTCTAGCAGCTCGTCCCAGTTTCGTAGACAAACTTTTAATTTTTCCTAGTCGTAAAAACAGTCAAATCTTTCATATTTGTAATTAGATTGGAAGAAATAAGACATTTGGTGCAATCGTTCTGAACATGCGCATGTAGTACACACATTTCGGCCATTCATTTTTATTAACTAGGTGGTCGAGTCTCGCAGCAACTCGCCGCCTTACCTATCCCTGCTGCCTTAACGTCAGTGCTTGCCGTTGACGTGTTCCGGTTCGGAGGATAAGGTAGCCGGTAAACTAACTTATGTTTGCTCGAGACCTAACATCCCCCCGTAAGGTTGGCAACACACCATTTCTACCGTTGGTGTCTCTAGGCGGCGTGAATTTCTTACCATAAGGAAATTCTTCTGCTTGTCTGCCTTCAAATATCATTAAAAAACATCTCTAATTAGGTTAATAAATGTCTCTGTACTAATTATAAGATAGCCCAACACAAGCCAAAATCAAACAAATTTTACGATTGTCTTATGTGTGTTTGTTGACGGTTACTATACATATCTAGATATCCACATAAAAGCCTAAAGAAATTTTAGACACAGAAATACGTACAAATTTAATTTCGCAAATGTATGGTGGCCTTGTACTATTGAACCTGAGTGAAGAAGAGGTAATGCTACAAAGGCTTATAGATGTTTACCTACGCTAATCATGCCTACCTACGATAACTATAGAGATGGCATAGATTATATAAGTGCGTTGCTGTCCTGCTGCCGGGAATAATATGCTGCCAAGTCTAGCGGCTACATGGCACTTTCATTATGATGGCAGGAATAGCCATCCTGGTGAATCCCTCCCCGGCAAATTGCTGCACAGCATTCCAAAACTAGCGGTCTTATTGGCTACGATCTAGTTAACCTTTGGTTGCCTCTTACGAGCTGCCAGTTAGGAAGACAAATTTACGGCCAATGTTAATAATGTTTCTCTAAAGATGGATTTCCAGCAATCTAGATAGCTGCGTATCCGACGGCCTATCCTATACGTAATTTCCATACTTATCCTGTCCACAGATATGTTATTGGCAAGCGATAACATAAAAATTGATCAAAATATCAATCTTGGACAGCGAGTTTTGGATTAGGATTGATTATTAATATTGGCCGTTAATCTACACAAACTCGGAACAACAAAAGAAACGTTGTATTTTTAATTCATTTAATTAGACAACAGTTTGAAAATTGGTGTTTTAAAAGTTTTATTCTACTACAGCGGCTCGCCCCGGCTTTGCACGGGTATAAAATGTAAATTACCTAATACATAAATTCTTACATACTTACTACATACCTTCGTCTTCAATAACTTTATCTATTTAAAAAAAACCGTATCAAAATCCGTTGTGTAGTTTTGAAGATTTAAGCATACAAAGGGACATTGGGACACAGGAAGCGACTTTGTTTTATTTTATGTAGTGACATATAAGTGTTCCCCGTGTTGGTCCGGGCTCCTTTGTAGAATAGACCATCTGCCTTCCTTACCAGGCAGCTAGTTAAAGGCGAGCAAAGGCTCACCGTCACTAACACCGTGAATTCTGACTAGGTGGTAGAGTTTAGCAGCGACTCGCCCGGATTGGTACCACCGCCTAACCTATTCCTGCCGCCATAACGTCATGACGTGTTCCGGTTCGGAGGGTAAGGTAGCCGGTAAACTTAGGTACTTTTGCTCGAGGCCTAACATCCCGGACCCAGGTTGGCAACGCACCATTACCACCTTTGGTGTCTCTAGGCGACGTAAATTTCTTACCATCAGAAAATCCGTCTGCTTGTTTGCCTTCCAATATCATAATAAGAAGTGTGGTTTTTATTCATTTTATCACAATTAATGGACGAAGGTTGAATATTCGTCTAGTACCATATGGCCTTGAAACGACCTGACGCAACAAAAAAATATTTTGTAGGTCAAACCGCTTTGTAAATCGTGACAATTCACAACAGTCCGAAACGTCATCCTCAGCCGAGCTAATATTATTTTAACGAAAATCTTTATTTGTCAGAGGATGTAGTTCTATTTTTCAGGTGCCATGGGAATGTTAATGTTAAGCAAGGAATATAAATACTCTTATCTTTAGTTAAGTGAAATGTTTTTTGTGCGGTAGCAACTTTCAACTCTTGGTCTGCTGCCGTCATCTTGGATAAAAGAATTCAGATTGCATTGTCATATAAAATAACGCTTTACTATTCAAAAAAATTAGACGCCTGTTTAACAATGTCTACCTAAATGTGAAATCCAACCAATAAAATGCTACAGGTAGATGACGTCGCAGCATGTTATTGGTTGATAATCCATTTTAATCTATAAACTTAGGCATTTAAAATTATCTAAGCTTTTAAGACAATTATGTAGTAAAACATCAAAGTAACAAAAAAGTGATGGAAATTTTGGAACAAATTTTGTTTTGCTCGTTACCTATATTGTGTGAAACTTGGCGTCAACTAGATAATACAAGATGTACATACTAATTTTCAACTTAACAAAATTCAATCAAAATTGGCTAATCTTACTTGACGATAATTGTATAACAATTGCATTCATCTGTTTTCTCGCTCGCACCGAAAATCCTGATTGCTACTTTAGTTCTCAGAACTTGCAAGATTTCCACGACTACTCACTTAAAAAATAAAAATATCTAATATATCTGTACATTTATAAGAAAGTCGGGTTTGTTACAACACTTATAACTCGAGATCTACTGGACCAATTTTCATGGTTTTTGATTTGTTGGATTTGTCTTCGCCCCGAATAGCAGAATCAGTGTTACCAACCCTACTGTTTTAACAGTATATTTACTGTTTTTAACGTGACAACACTGTTTTCTGTTTTAGTACGATTTTAATCGTTTTAGTACGTTATTATTAATACAAATCAAAAGCATTTTATATACCAAATCCGAAATAGACGAATGTTACGCATTTGATGCTACTGAAAATCATAAGAAAAGTTATAATAAAAGGATGTACGATTTTAACAAAAATAATGAAACAGAAAATGTTGAGGATAGAGTACCTAATACACAACAATGAACAATGTTTGTAATTTTGATCACCTGTTTTTAATGAATAATATAATTATGTTGTTTATTTTTCAATAATGTACTTTATATATAACTAATTCTATGTCCTAATTGAAAGGTTTTTGAGATATGTAGTAGATTTAATGTTTTGAAAATGTAATTTTACTGTTTTTTTTTGTGATAGATCTGTTGTTTTTCTATTCACTGGGGTTGGCAACACTGAGCAGAATACACATTAAAACAATAAAAAACAAAACAATATCAAAGATGTATCAGTCGTGATAGTTAAACCAAATAGGTTGAAAATTGATGAAAAGGTAGCTTAGAACCGGGAGAAGGACACATTTTATTCCTTACAAAAGTGAGGAAACTAGGAAAAACAACATTTGAGTTTTTCCCATAGAAACTTAACGGGCGGAACAAAGTTCACCGGGACAGCTAGTAATAAGATAAAAAAATCTTTATAGTCTCACGGGATTAAATCTTTACTTGGTTTAAATTCATCGATCAGTAAATCGTAGGCTTGAACAACAGAGACTCTTAGTAATTTCTCTTCAATACACATCTTCCGAATGTAGGTACAGCGCTTCTCAAAGATTTTAACAACTGTGTTTCTTTTCAGTTACAATGCCAATGATGACTACGGCCGCGTTCCCGGAGAGCCGCTACACTTCGCGCCACCTTCAGAAGATGAGGCCGAGTACCCGCCGGGTGCTTATCTCAAGAAGGGGAAGGTCTCGAGGGCAAGTCATACTGAATATGCCCGATTTTTTTCTTCTTCTTAGACTCTACAATGACATCATTAGTACATAATATAAACAAGTGCTAAGCACAGGTAAAACAAAATTGACTTTACCAAGGTTAATTTAACCTACACCTGGATAGAAGTCACTGGTACGTCTGTCGAAAAGGTGCATTTTGATGATCGTTCATAGTTCTTGAATATACTGCAGATTTTGATTTCTCCTAACCTCTTCTTAACGTCATGATGAATTACGTGGAAAAATTTGATACTTTTGATAATTCTCTTCCCTAATTTACTCATAAATCACTTAAAATAAATACCCGTACCCAAGATGTCGTTTATAATTTAATATTTTAACCTTATTTGTTACTTTAAAATGTTTACTAATCGACTTGTCCCCAAGTGTACATTTTTAATCTATTAACACCTTATAAGCTTAAACAGATTTCATTAACTCATTACAAAGATCTAATTGTGCTGTTCAAAAAATTAACTGACGATTATCGCATATAAATAATAATTCATTTATAGTTAAGTTTTCGACACACATTATTTTAAATCTTATATGACGTATAATATAAAAAACGTCATGCTTAAGCAACAAGTATGAGTAGTTTAGATATAATTTGTTGTTAGTTAAATGATACTAAGTATAAGTAATTAGATCTAAAGTATTTTTACCAATTAAGGTTCACCTGTAGTTACGATAGATTTTGATGGTAAGCAGGTATGGTAGAATTTCGTTTATGGTCTCATTTTACCTAGGTATATTTTACATCTAATTTTTTTAAAATACGGATCCGGGTGAGTATCAGGTTATTGGTATCCTCTTCTCTCTCGAATACTCGGAATAACATAATGCATGTGTTAACAAAATATAAGTTTAAATATTAAATCTCAGTATTTTAACACATTACATCTAGATGCTCTTCATAATATTTTAAATAGGTATTATATGTAGAAATAAAGCTGAATTTCTGCGCAATCGTTCGTCAAAGGTTCAATGGTTTATTCAGATAATAAATTATTTGTTAACTACATTTGTACTTTCTACAATACATTTTTTACTATTATATTTTAGCCAACCGGTTTCACTATTCAAGCATCATCAGGGCGATAACAACTGATAATAATAAAAAGTATGTAGTGGAAAGTACAAGTGTAGTTAATAAATTCTAGAATGGAATTCCACCAAGCACCGACCATAAGAAGTATAATAAGAAACTATTCAGATAAGCATAAGACATTTCAACATCAGAAAATAATTAAATCATTCTTTTATAGCAAGATCCGATGTCGCACAGAATTATAGAAAAACGACGTCGCGACAGAATGAACAATTGTCTAGCAGATCTGTCTAGACTTATACCACCTGAATATTTAAAGAAGGGTCGTGGAAGAGTCGAGAAGACAGAGATAATTGAAATGGCAATACGCCATCTTAAGTATTTACAAGATAGAGTGAATGGTTCGTATTTGTTTTTAATATAAATTTAGCATTTACGAATAAACTTCTGGTGGCAGTTCTTATTGCAAAATAGTTAAAAGGTTGAGGTGAATCTGAGACACAAGATTAATAAGGCTTCTGACTTTATAAAGATTGTAAATAAATATTGTTAACGTCAATTTTGTAGTAGCAGTAAATACTTAAACTACAGTAAAGACTTTTTTTTTGGAATGGCTAGGTAATTTGTTGCTAACCGCATGGTTTTTACAAGTTCACCTGGTTATATCGTTAACAAGACGAGTGCTACGTTACTACTTGTTTATAACAATATATAATTTATTAGATTATAAATCGATTCTTTACTTTTTCGTACACTGTATTTGGGCTTCGATCTTTTTACTTGATTTCAACATGAACTGCTACTGGTAAAACCATATAAATAGAGATGACAGTGAAGGAATAGAATTTGTTTGATTTTTTTCCATACTTTCGGTTGTTCGGTTGTATTGAATTAATATATAATTTTGTTGGTGTATGAAATATTCATTTTGATATTTTCTGGGGCAGCGGAATTTTCCATTCCCAAGATGTTTTTTTCCGAACGTATCTTAAGATATTAAAACTTCTTTTTGCAAGTGTATTCATTATAACGATGAATAATGATTCACTAAAAATAACTTTATGTGGATAATAAAATTCTAAAGACTCTAAACCTTGACTGCTATCATAAATAAACTAAAATTTCATCTGGGTGAATAATTATTATCTTCTATTCTAGGGTTTCTCAAAGTTATGCATAACCGCCATATTAAAAAATAAACTCGAAAGAAGTATTGTACTGAAATTAAAAATACGTTTGCATTAATTGTTATAAGACTTTCGATAAACTTTAGATAAGTACTTACAGAAAAAAGTTATCTGACCGTGTTACGTAATAGATGTGTGAGATAAATATTTCAACTGCATTTTGAGGTACAACAATCAAATGAAATAATTTGCTGAGAGTTATTTTGAATTCAATTTAGCGAATGTAAGCTTGTTTTGAAACACTTTTAAATGAAGTTATCTATTGTTAATCGGTTAACCGACTCTAAACAATCGTGACATTTTATAGGTTTGTAAAACACACGAAATGGATAATCTTAGCTGTAAATACTTAAAGAAAATATTGAGTAAAAATTTCTGACAAGTTTTCCTCAATATTTGATTGAAAAGTCATTTATCATTTAATATTAACACATCTTAAACTAAATGTTCTAAGTTGTTGAATTTTATTAAATGATAAAAATACCTACCCATTCGGGTGGGTATACCTACTACTACTACTTACTATTACTAAAATACTTAAAAATAGTATAAAATAGCTATTAAATACACTATCATCACAAATAAGTCTTATCGTTTTATGTAATATTGCGGTAATAGTGTTTTAGTGCAACATGATAGATAATCGTCTTTACGAGATATTTTATAACTTTTTTTTCAAATGTCATTACTAAAATTATTAAAATACAATGATAATTTCCAATGCTCACAGTCACAATGTTACTTCCAATTTGGATATTATATATCAATCAATAAACAAGAGAAGAATTTAAATATCAAAAAATGTATATTATATTAGAAACCGACGCAATAAATATAGCTTATTAATATTCTGCACTAAAACACATATACAACGAAAGCAACAGCAACGACACACTAATATACAAACAATAAAAAATCTTATTTTAAAGAAATTAATAAGTTTGGAGCTCTTAAGGAACAAAGATTGAGAAACCCTACAAGCTCTTAATAAGCTAGTACCTACTTATGTATAGCGTGTACAGTGTGTGACATTCGGCGACATGGTATTCTTCAGTCGCTTTCAAATGTTTTTAAGATTGAAGACAGTTTTAATCGTTATTTGATTTACACAATCTGAGAATAGTTGAAGGTTTATAAATTTTTAGAGCACTCAATTTATTGAATTATACTTTCGCTTTTCTTTACTTTTCTACATAGCATAAGAATTATTTTAAAAATAATATTGACTATAGATTTATAAGCATCAACTTAAGAAGATTAAACAAGAATTTGTTCCTAGCCTTTGAGTGCAAACATCGATACTAATATTGTAAACGCGAAAGTAAGTTTGTTCATTTTTTTGTCCTTTTTTGTTATTATTCATTTTTGGAGACAGGAGATAACTTTTCCTTCCGATATATGCAACTGTTTTTGCGGAAACACAATTTAAAACACGGCTGTAGTGGCGGGCAGTCTTGTTTTACATAAATATTTATAGTTTGTTTAAAAAATGTTATATATAAGTAAAACAAAATGTATATATTTTAGTGATAAAATGATTTATATCTTTATATTATTATTGAATGAATTAAATATTTGGAGTTTTAAAAGATATTGCAAGATTTTCAAACTTTGAAGCCTTCGTGCCCTGTGAAAATGATGAACATAATGCGAAAGAAGGAAGACAAGTTTTTTTAAATTAAGAAAGTTATGGGCATAGTTTGCAGTTAGTGTTAATAGAATAAACTAAGCAGGGCTTATACGTAATATTTGATAAACAAAAAGCACATCTAGCTTGACTGTGTGAATCTTTATATTATTAACACTTTTCATAGTTGGCACCTGATTAAGACTTTCATCGTTTATATTTTCCTAAAACGTGTTTACTATTAATACAATTTCAGCCTACTGGTTTTGTTTCTTACAGTATTGTCAGGGTTATTATAAGGCAATAAAATGTATCTATATATTTTCAGGAAGTTAAAATTAGGCACATATATTAGTAGCGCATAAAGTTACTAAAAATAAACTGTAGTTTTTCTCAAAAATTGGGAAAAAACTTAGATATGTTGATTGGTTTAAAATTAAAATATTTTTTATGATATTGGAAGGCAAACAAGCAGATTCAAAATTAATAAAAATTTTCAAAATGGTTCAAAATTAATAAATTACATCTAGTTTAAAAGGTACAGTCGTGATTAAAATGTAATATAAAATGTGTTACTAATAAAAGTCAACAAAAAATATGGTTTTTTTTTATCTAATAGGAAGGCAAACAAGCAGACGGATTTCCTGATGGCAAGAAATTCACGCCGCCTAGAAACACCAAAGTTCCTGCGGGGATATATGATAAAAAAAGATAACATGTTATTTAAAAAAATGTTTCATATTGAATTTATATACATATTTTAATAACATTTTAAATAAAAAACATAAATTACAAATTGGAAATAGGTAGATCGAAGGAAAAGAAATAAATAATTACCCTAAGTAACAATATAATAAGCGAAATTAGTGAGCTTTAATATTTTTTTATTATTGTGAAAGTTACGTTTTATAGAAATATTAACAATGAAGTTCTATCAAGTGCCGAGGATCAATTGAGTATGTAAAAATTAAGAGATTCATCATCATGAAGCAAGACTTGATGTGCTTTCTAATATTAATTGAATTTTTTTTTATAAAGTTAGGAGACATACATTTCATCGTGTAACGATTTATACGCTTAGTTTTTTTATAACTATTTGTAATATATGTACATTACAACAAAGAGAGAGACATATTTCGCAATAATAGAAAAACGATTTATGAAAAAACATATTATTGCCTAAAACACCAGTGGTTCTCAATTAGTGATACCTATACCTACCCCTAAAAATATTGTACTAGGTTTGAAAATATTACATCTTATCGTAATTTCTTTTTTGGTGTACATTGACTATACTCATAAATACGTTTTATAAATGACCTTACTGCGTAGCGTAAGAAGAAAAAAATGTATTAGTATTAATGAAATTCTACCTCAGAAAAAATGTTTTTTTTTTATAATGATGGATACAAAAACTAATTGGGAATCACTTGGCTATAATAATTATTAAGTTTATATTAAGTATTAAAAGTCACTATAAGTAGGTTATCGATATGAATGTAGTTGATAAATATATATAAGTCTTTTATGAAAAGCGAGGGTACTTGTAACTTTTGAGTGCTATAATTTCAACTGAAGGACGCTAATGTTTTCGGGAGTCACCCACTGGAAGATGTAACATCTTTCCTGTGGGGTGTGTTTTAGATGCCGAGAGACAAGCTGCAGAAGATCATTTCAGGGCTGGCTACCAAGAAGCGGTGACTGAAGTTGTGCGATTCCTAATAGAAGTTCAAGGGTTTGCGCCTGGCGATGGACTTTGTGTTCAACTTGGCTCTCATCTACAAAGGCACTGTGAAAGTGTTACTTCTAAAGGTAATTTAAAATTAAGTTACTATTTTTAACAGTTTAGATGGTTAAAACGAAATAATCCGACACATACTACAGAAACTCAAAGTCCTATGGCCGAGATTTTTGACCCTATGTGCATTGTGCAAGTCTACCTATTATCCCACACTCCTACAATGCATGTACACTGTCATTTTGGCAGCAGAAATAGGTAACAATTAAAAAAAAATCGGACAAAAAGTTTTTTTTACTTCAAGGCAAACGAGCAGGTTGTTGTGGAAAATACACTACTATACTGCTACTCAATACTTTTAACACTCGTGGTCTTCTTGGTAATGATGGGAGCTTATGTGAATAATCTCGCATCTTATGAGGTGCCATCTACAGGAGGGAACCGGACCAACGAGTGGAATACACACAACCAAAATGTATCTTCACGCCTATAACCCTAAAGAAGTAGGCAGAGGCACAGCCAAGGCACCCACGACTAGCCGAAGACACTAAGCCCCACAACGTGATTGGTGGCAAGCCTATCGCGTTCTAAAAAATCGCGTAATAAAAATTTGAAAATATACACTTCCAAGTCACATATCTATCCTATTTCCTATTAGTATTATAAATGCGAAAGATTGTATGTTTGTTTGTCACTCCTTCACGCAAAAACTGCGGAAGCGATTTTCAAGAAATTTGGCACACACATAGAGGGTAACAGCTAGTAACGTGTATAATATACATTCCACTGCCAGTATGTATCTATACTTACTTTTGAGTAACTGATAAAATATATTGTTTATAGTTTTGGAACGAAGTTCCTTATCACACGTTGTGAAAATTCTCACGAAAAGTTGTAACGACACTTTTTGCTATTGTAAGCTATTGTAAGCTGTACGGCGTGCGCAATAAATAATAAAAGAATAATAATAATGGTACTTCGTTCTATCCGGGTGTCCCTTGACACCTCTCAACTTTTTTACTTATAAATGTTAGAAGTGCAACCGCTGCCGCCAACGTTTATCATTAATTTATTTTTGTTATGAATTCTTCAGGTTCAACGTTACCTCGTGAAAAACGATCTCATATTGGCTCATCATCAGAAACAGCAAGTTCATCAAGTAGCTCCCACAGTTACGCTGTCAAAGGTGTCATACAGCGGCCGGAACCTCCACCGGCGTTTCCTGCGGAGTCCTACGAGATTGAGCGACCTAATGAGCCTACCTATATGGAGTGTGATAGAGGTACATTTATGAAATAACTTTTTAAATAAATAAATATTCCTGGACAAGTTACACAATTTGAATCTAACCACAATGTAAGCAAATGATATGCTTGTGTTATGGGTGTTAGTCAAAGGTTTACATAAACATACTTAAATAAATTTTATAAACACCCAGACTGGAAATGCACGCATCTAAATGTTAATCAAACAAATGCTTGCCCCCCTAGGAAATCAAGTCCGAGCCCCGCGGTTGGTCATTATAGTTAGACGTGTACACTATCCACTCGTCCAACGATGCGGTCAAAATGCGGTTTAGTATTTGAATGCAGGCAAATAGCCAGTCATGTGGACGGTATGAAATGCATGTTTTGCTCAAGCAAAATGGTAATGATATGATACACGTATAGGTGCCATTGGGTTTTCCCCTGCCTTTACCGTGACGTCAGAGAGCATAAAACTCAATCAGAATATCGTATATTTTACATAAACCCTACAAAAGGTACTTGTGCTAAGGTTAATTTCCCTGAAAAACAGGAAGCAGTATTATTAGAGCAACACTATTTAATGCTGCTTCCTGTTTTTAACAGACTCCAAAAGGACGAAATTGTCAATTCGAATGTATGTTTTTTGTATCGTTGTTACGCGATTACCTGGCTAGTAGTGAACACTTTCGATGGTTCTTTTCAAAGAGTAAAGTAATAACAGGGAAACTTTTTTTGAAAAATAGAATTGTGAATCAGGAGTCATGACCTAACTTTCTAAAAAAGAACCATCAAATTGCAACGTGGTCATGAAATTGAAGTCGGCACGGACGTAGCTATAGCTTTGACAAGGGGGGGGGGTCCTTAAAATAAAAAAAACAGAGCTCTCACTTAAATCACGCTCTTAAATCTATCATTTACAAATTCAACATTGCCTGCGCAACACGCAAGTATAGTAGTGATTTTTTTATGATATTGGAAGGCAAACAAGCAGACGGATTTCCTGATGGTAAGAAATTTCCGCCGCCTAGAGACACCAAAGGTGGTTATAGTGCGTTGCCAACCTGAGACCGGGATGTTAGACCTCGAGCAAAAGCAAGTTTACCGGCTACCTTACCCTCCAAACCGGAACACGTCACGACGTTATGGCGGCAGGAAAGGTAAGGCGGTGGTACCAATCCGGGTGAGTCGCTGCGAAACTCTACCACCTAGTCATATGTCACGGTGTTAGTGACGGTAAACCTATACTCGCCTTTTACGAGCTGCTTGGCAGGAAGGCAGATGGTCTATTCTGCAATGAAGCCCGGACCAACATGGGGAGAAATATATAACAAAATATATAACTTTGGTTACTCTTAAGTAGGTAGGTGTCTTTAAATAAAAAGTTATTTGTAAAATTTATTCAAAAGTAACAAAGTAAACTTTTTTGGACAAGTAAGATGGATATGAATGGGGCTCCGGACCCCCTAAACCCCCCCTTATATAC
>NJDD01001685.1:42139-56095 GCA_002245505.1 Calephelis nemesis | reverse complement strand
AAAAAAGAACCATCAAATTGCAAGGTGATCATGAAATTGAAGTCGGTTTTTTGCAGTTTTACCGCGCATAAATTGTTGTCAAATCGGGACTTGATCGTTGTCCTTTTGCCGAGACACTTGTACCAATTATTGGATTAACATTGCTATAAAGTCCCTTTCAAATTTGTGTTCGTTGTCACATTATTATTGAATTAATGTTGCCATAAGGCGTCCCAGTAAAGTCCCTTTAAATGAAATGAAATATATGAAAAATATTTATTTGCGAAATATGAGTGTTAAAAAGATGTTGCAAAATTATTTAGGCATTCCAACATATTTTACCAAACTTGTGGTGTGCAAGTATTTTAATAAGTATTTATGAAATTAAATATTTTAATTATTTTATTACAACATTGTTTCTCGAGTTCATATCATGATGATATTAATGCAAAAAAAATAATAATGCAAATGAATTTCACCCGTAAACTGCCATTTAAGTCGTGTACAATGCACAAAATATAAAAACTGGTTTCTATTTCCAGTTCCTGTGCAGCACATGCAAATCCCACCTGACAGCGACGTCTCGGAGAAGGAGCCCCTACCTTTAGATGGACGGGTAAAACGAGAACCAACCCTTAGGAAAGTGCGGAAGCAAGAACATGCAGACGACTATTTACATTCTTACAAATTCAAAAATTCCATTGAAAGGCGGTTTTCGAGGTCCCAAGATGAGGTAAGTTTAGTTTGTGTACTGTATTTTTCCGTATGGCAAATTGGAACTTGAACCTTTCGTCTCTTGGACGATGACGCACTAACGCTTTGAGTTAGATACTAAGGATGACTAAGGAAATTATGTGGTAATTTTTTTTTGATTAATTGATAAAATGTTTACCTATGTTTATCATGAGATCAATATTGCGGATGAAATTCACATTTTAGAATGCCTATCGATTATAAAATATTGCAGGCACGGGGCACGGACAAAGTGCTAAAATTGTTTTTATATGATTAGTCAGCGTAACATATAATGTATTTTTTTTACACTAATAACCCGATGCACTTCGTATCGCTTGACATTAGCAGTTATTAACAGTTTGTATGTATTAAAACATTGTTTTCCCCATTTTCCCTGCAATTTTCTACTTTTTTCTATTCATAATAAACTTCTTTTGACAATAACCAACACAACAAAAAACAGAATTTGTAAAATTGGTCCAACCGTTCAGCCGTTGCCATGACCACGCGAAATGGGACTTACTATAATATATTATATTAATAGTTACTATTACGACTTAATATATTTTAAATATTTTTTTATTTTCATTTTGATTTATTAAGAAAACTTCTCATTTTGCATACTTAATCAAATTAGTTAAATTTAACTTTTAAAATTCTTGTCCCACATTAAAAATTATTGTTTCCTGCAAATCCGTATTTTGAAGTTGGCAGGCATAAGATTTATTATTTAAAGATATTTTATGAACAAATAACATATATCAGAAACTAATACCTACTTAGCTGTAAGCAAGTTCGAATTTTACAAAATTTGAATCCAAAAATACATTTAACCATATTCAAAACTAACAAACACTATATAAAATTGAAAATATAACAAAAGACATTGAGGGTAAATTTAAAACATTTGCTAGTAACCCTCGCTTGCGCGTAATAATAACGATTTTTAAACAACGTCAGGTATTTACATAGAATACCTACAAACACACATCGCACTATGTTCGCCTGCAGTTACATTTTGATGTTACTTTGGATGTTTTAGTAACAGTAACAGGTAAATAATTCGTTATTTAATTTATACCTATTTTATGGTTAAATGTCGTAGCTACAATAGCTGGTAACAGGGCGCAGTCCGCAGTAAAGAAAACACATATAAAATGATCTGTAAATAATGTTTATGTATAATTCATAAATAAATGTATTGCGGCTTTCAATATTCCACGTGTATTGTATACGAGCCCTCGTGCCGACCTAGGGTTACCAGATTCAAACTTATAACTTCCGGGAACAGTTCATAAAACTTCCAACACCTACCCAATAATAAAAATAACCAATTTAACAGAAGCCGGTAGAATGGTTTTATTCATTATGTATATTAGAAGGCATTCCTAGCAGCAGATTCTTGTACACAGAAAAATCACGACATTTCAAAATTTCGAGCGTTGAAAAAATCAGAGAATTGCTCTACATGTTTTTTCTCTATGGGTAAAAAGTTTAAAGCAGACTTCGCACTATTATGTATCATATTGACATAGCTAATCTTGGCTAACAATTCGTGAAAAAGGATTAAAACTTTCGTGTTTTTGAAAGTTTTTGAAGTTATACTTCTTTTGGCGCGTTAGGAAAAAATGATTAGGATAAATTTTTACGATGCGCGCGCACACCGTCACGAACAACCGACATGATGAAGTTAGCTATAGATAACATTTTAGTTTTTCAAAAAAATGTACCAACAAAGTAAAAGTAAGGACATCTACGTATGTTTGCGTGAGAACTGACAACTGTATTCACAATATTTCTTTATTTCTATGGTTAGTGTCATTTTGTCTATAAATGTAAAATAAGGCAAAATATAAAATTTTTAAAAAGATTTTTATCTTATTACGCCGAAGAAGTATAACTTCTAACGCGTGTACATAAGTACACACACAATTTTTTATTTTTTTTATTTTGAACTTTTTATTTGATTGGATGGAACAAAAATAGATTATATATGTTTTATATTAGGAAATATAAAACATTTTTTGCATATTTTGTGAAGTACGCCATTGAATTCTGCAATTTATAATAAAATAGAATTTCAGGATCATTGTTTAAATAACCGTGAGGAAATACGTAATAATGTTGCAAATGCGTAAGTGCGTTCATGATGACTAAATAAACTTATGACAAATTTATAACCACTTTTTTCATACACATAATGCCTGCAGCTTAAATATCTTTTTGATCATTTCTCTTGTTAAAAACGGAGGAATTAAGATTTTACGGATATGTAACAAGTGGCAACCCTATATCAGTCACAAGCTGAAGGAAATGTAGGATCGAGTACATTTAAATACACATGTTAGGATTTGTATCTATTCAAATGACAAGCAACTCGCACGCAGTATGAATTTATGATATTTTTTATGAGAACAAAGAACATTATGTACCTACTGTAGAACAAGACAAATTACGTTGACGTACGCTTATTTCATTCCTAATCTAAAATAAGAAGCAGTTTTGGCTAAGCAGTATTTTGAAATGAAAACTTCTTTGGCGGCGTTGCTCACTTTTTTTGGAATGGGTAAAAACTTCTAAATTCACGTCAGATCGTCAGAACGTAAGACAGTGCAGGGCGCATGCGCGAATAAGACGCCGCAAGGTCTAAAATAAAACGTAGATAGCCAATCCAAATTGTCAAGAATACACAACATTAAAATTCAAGTTTTCACTTCTACCGGCACTCCCGGAGTGCAACCCGTCTTTTTTTTAATTTTTGTCCCTTTCTAGAAGAGGCCTTTAGGCCATGCCGCCACGTCTTCCATATGAATAAATTATTTTTCTTGTTATTCACTTCTTACAGTTGGGTCAATTTAATAGATCACATTTGACACTTTAACTTAACATGACACTGTGTCTTTCAATAATATTATTTCATTGCTCAAAGTTCATTTATTGTACAAGTGTCAAAAAAATGCATTTTTTATAGTCCCAAGTCATTATAGAATTTCATGTCAGGGTCTTGAGGAAAGAGGTGGCCTCCTAACTCAAGCTCATTTTGTAAGAATAGGCGTCAAAGAGGAGTGTATTTCCTCTTTGACGCCTAATCTTATACACTCGATTCTTCATAAATATTTCACTTGTGCACTTGAAATAAACAAAATCGAATTAATTGCCACCTAAATTAACTAATTTTACTCATTATTTACACTAAGTTCATTAATTACGAAAAAACTACCACTATCTTTCACGATGCAGATGGCGCCAAAACTGTATAGACTTTTTTATATAATTTGTACTTTTCTTGGGACATGCCAAGACTTCTATGCCATAGAAATATAAAAAAAATATCTTCATGCCCATATACCCGAAGAAGTAGGCAGAGGCGCAACCAGGACAGCCATGACTACCTCTGATAGGTGGCAAGCCTATCACTAACCGGGCACATATCTCATCCCGGGCAACGTTTATTGTTTTATTAGAAAATTGAAAATACACATTTTCTATTTTTTTGTCGGTTTACCCGGGGTTAGAATCCAAGACCTCAAGAAGTCGAGCACGACAATAGACCACTAGACTATAGAGGCGATAATTAGTAATAATTCTTATATTATAATGAGCCTGTCGGTGATCCATCAGGCCGTAGAATCGGCGGCGCGGTCAGCTCGTACGTTCACCAAAAGGAGACGGGCGGGTAAGCAGCCGCCGGCTTCCGCCTCCACCTCTGCGTCTACGTCGGGGTCCACGGAGGAAGCACGAGACACCTCGCCACAGGTAACTATTCTTCTAGTTTTTAATACATATTTTTCAAATGTTAGGGTCTTTACACACAACGTCAAGCCCCGCAGCGATCTGCGCGACAAATGCACTATAAGCACTGAACAATTTCGGGCCAATTATTTGTTTCGTATAGTTTATATATAACAAGAATAAAGTCAAACTAGATGCCAGTCTATCAGGTTACGCTGCACATCATTTCCAATAACATTGCTGTACTACGAGTCACTACGGACAAAAATAACAAATATGCATCTTTGCTTCATGTACCTACTTATTTGTTCGTATTCTGAGAAAGAAATAAATAAGTCATTTTTACCTAGCAAAGTAGCTTGTGAAACATAAATTATTTTGGCAATAGCCCAATTTCTATAATGGTCACTATTGTTACGAGTACATTACAGCGGTAAACAACCATATGGGTACAGATATTACATACGTGGAATTTTTATGCCGGCAGTCCCACGCGTGCGGAACCCATACATATCTCATGTCTCACACATGTACTAGATCCGCATAAAACAAAAGCCGTGGGTTCTAGTTATGTCTTATTTTCTAAAAAGCATTTCAACCAATTAAAACTGTTTTATGTCAGTCTAAAATATATGTCAAATAACCATATGGTTGAACATTATTCAAAAGAAGAATATATTTTTTATCGCAGCTAAAGTTGCAACCGCTATGGACGTAGTGTGTAGAAACCCGTATTCGATTTCAGCATAAGTTTTAACGAGGTGAAATATGCAACATGCTATCTATTTTCTAGCTGCCACCGGGTATTACACGTGCAGAAAAGGATGAGAGAAGAGATAGTGTTATTGTAAGTACCCTATAATCTGTGAAAACTAGATTGGGGTTGGTTTTATCTTAAACGTTGTATTTGTTGATAGATATTTCTATTATATATTGAAAATCAATTTATATTTTAATATTTATTTCGTAATATTCACATGTAATGTACCAAACTATGAAATAGTTAGCCTACCTAAATGGACGGTATTTTAAAGTTACGTTCGGCCGGTCGTTAGGTTAGTTACATTATAAGTATGTTGACCATTGTGCAACCGCCTGTGACCTGTGTGTGTGTGTGTGTGACCGCCTCGTTGGTCGAGTGGCTAGCTTACTCGCCTAACTACATCGACCAACCGCGAGGCTCGGGTTCGATTCCCGACGGAGGCAGGCATTTGTGTGATGAGCATTTAGATGTCTGCATTTCCGGGTCTGGGTGTTTATTAAATTTATTCTGGTATCTATTTAAGTATTTCTAAAATTCTATGTATTAGTATCGTTGACTAACACCCATAACACAAGCATTTAATTTGCTTACTTTGGGGTTAGATTCAATTTGTGTGACTTGTCCAGGGGATATTTATTTATTTATTTATATTAGAGTACTTGCTCCACCGATAGAAATACTATGATAGTATTATATCATGTTTGGTTCAGTGTGGCGTCGTAAAAATAATAAATAAATTATATCGAACTTATTCTACCACATTGTGGCGTGTAAATATTTCACATAGTAAATCAAATTTATTTAATATAAACCATTATTTACTTCATAATTTAATAAAAAAAAAACATTTTGAATAATTAACTAAAATTCACCGTAAACTAAACTACATACTACTACTATTACTACTAAAACTTGATACAGACACCAAAGATAACTAGAAAAGTTATGCTGCCAAACATTGGTTAAGACATTACTAATCCTTTTCTGTAGATTAATTAATCGAGTCGAGAATCCTCTAATCATGATATTAAAATATCACCGTTGATAAGTATTTATATTTTAATTATTAGGATACGTCAAGTGAATCGCCGCACCATCATCAATATGAGAAACCTTTGCCCCCAGCGCAATACGTGCCTGTCTTCGCTTTAAATGCAATGGGTAAGTTTTTTCTTTTCTTTGCGTGAGCATCTGCCATTAGTTAAGTTTTATTAATTTGCATCAAATGGTTACCCGAATTTGCAAATTAAATTACTTAAAATAAGTCAAAAGTCGTAATGATCCCTCAGGTGAGATGGGATTTAGGTAAAACGGTAGCATCCTTATTTTATCTCATCGAGTAAGGTTTGGAAAATACACTGTACTCTAATTTATTTCGAAATACTTCACTTATTTTTACATTCACTTCACTTATCAAATTTTAACTGAACAAAATTATACAAAGTTTTACCAAAATTGGCTAATTTTAATAAGTAATAATTTCAAAAATTATGAAAAATGAGCATCATTTTTCTTGATCCCGGCGAAAACCGATGTGAAAGTTTCAGTGGGTAGCACAGTGCCGTCTTTAGGCATGCTGGGGCTCTTAGTCATAATAATTTTAGACACATGTCAATTAATGACTGTTAAAATAAGATGATAGAAAGATAACCGTGATTTATTTTATTTTAGTGCTTTATTCTAATTTTGAATACTATAAAGATATGTAGTATGTAAGAGTATGTGATGTACCTAGTAACTGTTTAATGCAAGCCATTTAAAAAGCGAAATAGATAAAAGTATGATAATAAGATATTGTAAATGTTTAGCTTGTATTAACCTGTTGAGTATGTGCTTTTTACCATCTTTTATTTATAGAAAAAACAATCCTAAAATCATAAGTCGTAAATCAAGATTATAGATAAGTGTAATATATTCAAGATAATTTTTAGCTAAAACTTTTATTTTTTTTACTGAACAAGCAAATATTGGAAATTCGTGGCCCGCAAAATTTAGGACAAGTTGGGCAGGTCTGATTAGGTACCCCACATTACAATACCTAGGTACTGCGTCTACTGCAAGAATTGTAGAAACTCTCTTCATCCGATCCCTATGAATACAAAATGTTAATTAACATTTTAACATTATTACTAAAATTATAAAGTAAAAATATTTGTTTGTAATAATTATAACATAATAAATTAATAAAATTTAAAAATCGGCTGATTTCGTTATACATGAGTGATGAAATCAAAATGAAATAAATGAAAATCTTTGAGGTTCAATGTAGCATCGCCTATATTTAAACTACTTACTATTGCTTATTTATGTGTTAATTTTTAAACGTAAATGTCGATTATGTGATGCAGGAAAATATTACGTGCCACTGTCGGTGGAGTACGGCTGCCTGGCGCGCCAGCTGCCCTGGGCGGCGCTGGAAGCGCGCGCCGCCCCCGCCGCCGCGCCGCTCCACCCCGTCACCATACACGTCAACTTCCAGCCCTACCTGACCTACCTCAAGCGCGAACCGCCGCCCGAATGGCGCCCGCTATAATGCCCTCTCTATCGTCGCCACCAGGTTGGTACTGACATCTACAAATTCTTGTGCGTCAGACTGTTATAGACCACCAACTCGTGTTGATGGTTGCTGATGCAGACCACCATCACTTGCTTTCATTGAGCTCCCTCAGCATATTGCTTCTGCTTCAAAAATATTTTGTTGTGGTACTTAATATCTATTTAATATGTTTTTTAGTCTAATGTCGAATGTAATCCTCGTTAACAATAAATGGGTAATTACCAAAAAGGCCACGGGTTTTAGTGTGCCGTGCTGCTACTAGTCCGCGTAGGGATAAATCGCATTATCTACTCCTGTCGTCATAATAACAGGGTCATGTTCTAGTCCGCAGGGCAGGGTAACCAGTAGACTTTCACAATATTTGGCCTATCACCTCGTCCGCAAGACAGTGACGCACCACAAACATCTATGGTGTATATTGGTCGCGATTATCTATTACCATCAGAAGATCCGTTTGTTGGTTCTCTTTCTCATCACATTAAAAAATAAGTGTTTGTTTATTTGACCGAATTTAAATCTAAACGCTTAATCCGTCCCTGATATCAAATGAGGCTACTTTTCACCATTTTTTTATTACTTATATTTCAGGTATGTCAAACTGGAACCAAAGGCATCAGCGTGGATAATACTTACAAAAGACAATGTCGTTGATGTGTATTATTACTTATCACCACTGTGAAAAAAACTCAGTGATTTAAAATTAAGATACTTATTTTGTACATGGAAGACAAAACGTGGATTTAAAAATACTGCCCTAAAAGAGACTATGTATTCATATTTTTTTGACAAGGTAGACCGGTATATGATTAGTTGCAGGGAGCTTATTTATTTTTAGTTGCGGTAAATTAAACTACTTGAGCGATAACATTACAAAAAGTAGGAAAATTTAAACAATTTCAATAAATTAAATGCAAGTCCGTGGTTTTCATACCATAGAATAAAATGTTATTATAAAGTGCATAAGTTTAAAATTAATACAAGATTATCTTATAGTGTCCTAATACAAAAAAAAGTTATCAACTAAAGGCACTTTCTCTATTGTATATTCTCAATTTTCATTGATAGGAGAAATAATTACAACGATAAATAATAATAATAATAGTAATAATAAATAAATAAAATTTATCACAGTTCAGATTACACAAATTGAATCTAACCCCAAAGTAAGAAAATTATAAGCTTGTGTTATGGGTGTTAGCCAACGATTCAAATACATAGAAATACCTAAACACTTAGATACCAAAATAAATTTAATAAACACCCAGACCCGGAAATGCAGACATCTAAATGTTCATCACACAAATGACTGCCCCGGTCGGGAATCGAACCCGATTCTCGCGGTTGATCGGTGTAGTTAGATTAACGATGACATTTATTTTGAGAATTGTAACATAATAAACATACATTTTGTTAAAAGTACATAAATACACATTAAAAACAATAAAGAACGATTTGAATAATGTACCAAAAATTTCATAAAAAAAATTACACACACAAGTAGTTTAAAATATTACATACCGATACTATCTGATACCTTGCATCATTTAAAATATACAAAAAGTTATTTTTGGGCGGTATTTTTTAAGTATAGATTAATTACTATTAGGGTACCTACTGTGTTAAGCATTTCATAATAATTGGAAAACTTAAATCTTTTAAACGAGATGACTGAGTAAGAACATTTGTATGACAGAAATATAATGGTAAAATATCAGTATCATGAGAATATCCTAATCATGGCATATATACACTCTTATCGTTTGAATCTGTCAAAAGACTGAGTGTGACAGTGAGTAAGAGGGAAGAGACTGACCAAGCAGGTATGAGTTGTTCTATATACGTGCGACAGGGTTAAAAAAAGGAGTCCATGTATTTCTTTTCTCATATTTTCTTTCTTTCTTTCTTACTTTAGATATCTAGTTTATTCAAATAAGCTATTTTATAATTATTGTTAGTTTATTTTATATAAGACAAATAGAATATTTTACAATTTATTGTGGGAAGTGCATTAAAGACTGCAAAATGATAATATTATTGTCTTGGAGTTATAGTTCCGGCTGTGATAATGATTTTAGCTAGTCGAGTGGTGGCTTGACGGTGTGGGGACATATATGTTTTACAGGTTTGCGACGATTCATATTTATAACAGTATCGTATTGGCAACTAATCATGAATACAGTAAAACATGATATACTGAATTTATGATTAGTTCCCACTTGCTCATATAGGTACCTGTTTTTTCTGTAAAATTATCCGATAACAATTTAAACACGGTATTAATTGTAATGAATCGTCGTCTCTTTGTTAGATTCTGATCGGCTTTTTAGTTTTTACACGATCAACATTAGCAAATAGTTTATAATGAATGAGAATAGACTACGCAATAGGAGACCGTGCTATAAAACATACGCATCCAAATATAAAGGGCCCGCTGATTGAATGGGCACAAAAGATACTCCAGCCCTGTCTTTTGCAAGTGAAAGCAATGCCATATCCACGAAAGCGGATTTCAAAAATTAAGGAGGGTTAAAAAAATTTAAAAGAATTTATAGTCAATCGATTAATTATGTTAAAATATAATTTCATTCTTTTTCAAGTCTCATTTCATGACAGTTTGCAATAAGTATCTAATAACTAAGAAGCCGATAAGTTTTTATATCTAAGTAGTTATAAAATTCCGATTTTATACGATAAGTTGTTGCTGCATGTACCTCTGTTTATATTTCTTTTGGATTCCAATTTCATTAAGGTTACTTGAGTTTAATTTAGTTATATTTTTATACTTTATAGTTAAATTTATTCTACTGTGGAATGTATATACTTGTTATTCGTAAAGAAATACAAACATATTTATATTAATGTGATTTGTCTTATTAACAAGGGAAGAAAGTGTTTTCTTCTTTTCACCTTCCAAAATGTTTTCGCCTAATGGTAATAAGTAATTTTTGTCGAAAATACACAAGACGAATGGTGAGAAAAAAATCGTAGATAGATAAAATTTCCATATATTAATTTAACTCAATATGTTTTTTTTTGGAAGCATAAAACTTAAGAATAAAAATAAAAATGTTGTGTGAATTAAACACTATGAGCTTTATATTTAAAATTTATTTTAGGTATACTACATTAATTATTATCTTGTGATTTAAACATAAAACAATACAAATACAGTGCCAAATAATGTTAAGTTTAAGATATATTCTTTAATATTCATATTAAAAATACACTACTATTTTTATGGGAATATTTTTATTGTTATAAAAATAGCATAACTTACTTAATTTTTAGTGAGTAGTTTAATGGTTTAAATCTTAAATTTATAATATCATCTGAATTAATATTTAGTTTGTTTAAAATTTTGAACAAATTTCTAAACAAATATCGATTGTTAACCGGTGATTGCAAAAAATAGGCGATAGTCCGAAACCAGTAGTTATTTTGGATCTCGATTTCATGCAAATTGGAAATTGGAATCGGGTTTGTATCATTTTATAGTCTAGAACACAACACTAGCGAATTTTTAACATTTAGTTAGTTAATAATTTCTAATTTGATTCCACCGCCGCCTTATCTATTTCTGAACAGACGTTAGAATAAACTTACATAAAGTGCTAAGTAATCTCAGTTTCGCAATAAGTCATGACCAGCCTTGGTATCTAAACGACATGTATTTTTAGTTAGAAAATCGCTAGATTGTTGAACTTGAATTCCCATAAGCATACAATAAATATCCTTTAGTCCCACGCAAGCTTAATCCGACCCTGTCTGAAAATCAATCGGTTTTAAAGGATACGTACCCGTACCTACGTAAAATGTTAATTATCTCTGTGATTATGGTTAGTAAGGTTTCAGGATCTATCGTTTTCTTGCTGTCTAGGTTTATTCAGATTATTGCGTCCAGGTTATCGTTATGACTCTCCCCATAAAATGAAAAATTTTCTGTTCGCAGAATCAGAAAATGTTGTAATTTCTTGCACATAATAATTAATTATATTTTATGCACCTACCTTTAATAAATCATCGTGGTCATATATTTTAAACTAGACTGACATCTTTCCTTTCCTTCTGACAAATATTTTTTTGTAAAAAATCCTAATAAATGTTAATATTTAAATTCAGTGTTTTATTACTAGTTATCCATTCAATTACTAATATTTTTAGTGTTCTATTACGTACTATGGCATGTGAGTTGGTGTTTGTGTTTGTCTGGTATCGCTCAGTAGACCAACTGTCTATCTGCCTAGCAGCTCATAAAAGATGAGCATAGGTTAATGGGTCATTACCAACAAGACCACTTATATATTCCTGACTATACCGCCACTCTAAATTGCTGGTTCAGAGGGTAAGGCGACCGATAGACTTTTAGAATTGGCCTATAAATCCGGCAACAAAACAACGATGAACCAATTAGATCGATGGTATGGTGGTGGTTGTCTCTTATCATCAGGAGAGTCATGTGCTTATCCTACAAATAAATGTATCGGCATTTTAATATTGAGAGCTATTTTAAGAATGAGCGCTACATAGCATCAATACAGACTATATAATTACTCATTCTCAAATATATATAAATAATCCTTAATTAGACAATTGTGTAAATTTCTTAGTTATCCCATGTCTTATTATTCCATTTAGTTTAAACCTAAAACCATGAAGTTTCAAATTGAATGGAACAATAACGAAGATTAGGTGTCAGCAGGGCCGTCTTATATTATACTAGAGCCCTTGGGCACACAAAAACTTGGGGCCCTCTTGGAATATAAAGAAATCAAACTTTGTTTTTTTTTCACAATGATTTTTTGGGTAATCATTTCACACTATATATAAATCACATTATTTTATAACAGAATAGCATTAATAATAATAGTATGCTGCTGTTTTTGTTTCTGATTACGATAATAGTTTCTTTCTGGATTTCTGTTGAACAAAATCTTCTATTAAATCTTCAAATTCAATTTTCTGAAGAATGTCATTTTCTGTGCTCATAATTATTGACAAATTACTTAGTTGTTCTTAAGCTGCGAAATTGAACGTTCCCGAATTAGGGAAACGAGAAATAGATAATGCACCCAACCAAAATATTTTTAGGTTAAAAGTGAGTAAAACGGACGATCCTTCCGGGCCCTCCGAGTATAGGGGCACTGGGCTGTGAGTGTGTGCCCTTATGGTAAAGACGGTATAGGATATCAGCCGTTTTTTTATAGAGTAAGCCACAGTTACAGTAGCAATCTACAATAGCTAAACACTAGCCGTCTTATGTATAAACACAGAGTAAAGTATTCCAAGGTTCAACCTCGAATTGTACCTAGTCTCTATTACAATGTGACATAGACTATAATATCAACTTAATTTTACTTCTACCTTATTCCATGTTTATTAATAAGACGGTTAAGAGATTAATGGTGCGTTACTTGTGGATGCAGTATCTGTCTTCTTATAAATAAATCTATCACAAGTTGCACAGATAGGATCCAACACCAAAGTAATCAAAGTAAATTTAATAAACTCCTAGACCCAGAAACGTCAACATCTGAGCCTAAGATCTCAAGTAGCGGTTGCGGGTCCGCAGGTTCTGTAGAATGTAGACTTATTATGCAATAAATAAATAAAAAAAACTTTGTTAAAAAACCGATTACAAAACTAAACATAAAGGTAAACATAAAAATAAAGGTTCAGGTAATAATAACTGTATTCTGTCCATTATTTATATGTGCTATTTACTAATAGGTTTGCTATTTACTAATAGGTTTGAAGTCGTATATTATATCTAAGTATTAAATTGGCTTGGCACCCACTTTAGACCTAGGTATTAGTACATAGCGCATAAGTATAAATAATAGGTAGTACATAATTAATATTAAATCTTTATTATTATTTACTATCTAGTTTTGAAGTCGGTTTTTTTAACGTACCTAGTTATTTTTAATTATTACTTTTTAGTTTACTGCTTATATAATAAATAAATAAATAATAAATAAATATTCCTGGACAAGTTACACAAATTGAATCTAACCCCAATGTAAGCAAATTATATGCTTGTGTTATGGGTGTTAGTCAACAGCACTAATACTTAAATACATACCAGAATAAATTTAATAAACACCCGGACCTGGAAATGCAGACATCTAAATGTTCATCACACAAATGCCTGCCCCCGTCGGGAATCGAACCCGAGCCTCGCGATTGGTCA
>NJDD01001685.1:29303-39893 GCA_002245505.1 Calephelis nemesis | reverse complement strand
TGTGATAGGTGGCAAGCCTATCGCCAACCGGGCACATTTCCAATCCCGACCAATTTTTTTTTTATTACAAACTTGGAAAAATCCAATTTTCTTTTTGTTGGCCGACCCGGGATTCGAACCCGAGACCTCATGCAGTCAATTCCAACACCCGGACCGCTAGACCACAGAGGCGATTAATATGAATATGTGAATACGATTAATGATTTATAGTTAGTTGTTATTATGTACTTNNGTCTATTTGGATTCAGGTTCTGCATATTATTAAGGTAGGTAGTTCTTCTGATAAATCTTTTTTATGCCACTGAATGGCTGTCAAGCAGAACAATTTTCTGATACTAAGAAATACACAAGATATAAACAAGCACGTAAGCTCGGCGGCTGCTAGCAAATGGCAAACCAAGACGCATATTCCACTTGGCAGGACAGCTGCCAAACATAGGTTCCTACTACTATAAAAACTAAGGACTGTTACTCCAGTGCTACAACCATGTATATGGTTACTGGGCAATGATACTGATATATTACAATACTTGAGATATAATGTATCCATGTTTCCCTTGATCATCGGATCACGCCTGGACGGGTGAATCAATTCTAATCCTTATTTGTTATGTTGAATTATTATCAGGAGGTTCATATGAAAATAAACTATTCGTAGTAATGGGACATGTCTACGAGCATGGTCTATGACCTCAGATAGTAGCAAAATCAATTTCAAAAACACCCAGATATCGACTTTATCACACTTATGTATATCCCGGTAGGGAATATGGTAAGAGTATAATAGCGTCCATGGTAATTGGTGATAGGCGTGAATGCTAATAATAAATAAATAAATTAATACCCCTGGACAAATCACACAAATTGAATCTAATCCCAAAGTAAGCAAATTATATGCTTGTGTTATGGGTGTTAGTCAACGATACTATTATATATAAATACTTAAATATATACCAGAATAAATTTAATAAACACCCAGACCCAAAAATGCAGACAGCTAAATGTTCATCACACAAATGCCTGCCCCCGTCGGAAATCGGACCCGAGCCTCGCGGTTGGTCGATGTAGTTAGGCGAGTACGCTAGCCACTCGACCAACGAGGCGGTCAATAAAAAATAAAATAAAATTTAGGGGAAGACGACGCAAGTAAGCCAACTTTCTTGACATTCGATTACCTGATGGCATTGAAAGGAAGCAGAGGGGTGAATACTTAACCTCTAAAGTCTAAACAGAATCTGTACGTTATAATTCTCTTAGCCTATTTGTAAGTCAAACTCAACGCCTAAAGTATCTATGTCATACCACTCTTTTCGGTAGGTGTAATGAAGATGCGATTCCGTATGTAGGTCTGAATCCGCCGAGTGGTCTGTTCTCCATCTGCCTCTGCCAGACAGATCGTAAGAGGCGAGCGTAGGTGAAAAAGGTCATGACCATCAAGACCACTAGTTGCAGAGTGCTGTACGGCAACTTGCCCGGGTAAGAATCCAACGTCTTATCTATTCCTGTCACCATAGTGACAGGATCATCGTGAGGGTGGGGTAGCCGGTAGACATAAATAGTAAAGCATTTAAAATATTATTGACAAATTGTAAAATTTACTCGATACTCTCTGCCAACCTGTACTTTAACCAAGGCTTGGAACCGGTACTAAAAGTACAGGTTCTGTGGCGGTATTTAGCGGTTTATGCCATTTCGATACCTGGGTACCGGTTCCAAAGTGGGTACTGGTACTTCGTATACCGGTACCGACCCGAGTACCGGTACTAATACCGATAGAAACCGGTATTCAATTAAGGTACCCGTTAAATACAAGTGCGACGTCGCCAATTTTCCTTTTCAGGTATCGGTATTATTTAAATCTTTAATGAAGGAACAGAGATATTCGATTGAAAAAAAAATGCTACGTAATAAATTTTCTTATACCGGTATTATTGAACCAGAACCGGTATAAAACCCATAAACCAATATTGCCGTCACTAAACTCAAAATATATTTATTCACATGGATCTATACAAAGATTCTTGTGACGCGTCTATATAATACTAAAAACTACCACTTAACACTAAGTGTGGTACCGTTACAAACAGTACAGATAACGCCTTTGGTATTGGTATTTCTTCAAGGCCATTACAACGGACTACCGGTTCCCAAAAATACCAGTATTTCAAGCCCCGACTTTAACTGCCAAACTGTATTTATTTGCATATTCCTAGGACTAAAAGAAAAGGCAATGTTTTCAAAAGAAGATTTTATGTAATTAATTATCATAACATCTGTTATTCTATATTATTTTAAATTTTACACATGCTTAGTTCAAACATTAAGGAGGAAATAATAATATTTAACATCTGGATAATATACAGCTCTATTTTATGATCCACTTACAGTTAAAAAATTATATTAAATCTATTTCAAATAGTCCATCATCAAATACTTATATTAACCGTCACAGGGCAGGCCGAGGTGGGACATTTTACTGCCCGCGCAAATAAATAGAATTAAAAATGGCGTCGCATCTATACACCTCTTCTTCGCACTGTTCCTGTCACACTCGCACCCGCAGGTAACATCCACAAAAAAAATAAGCTTGAGTTGCAGAACCCCTAAAGATTTAGTTTTTTTTTCTTATTCAAATATTTTAAATTGTAACATTAGTGACGTAAAAGTCTTTAGACGTACACAACAGTAGACGTTTTGAAAAAAAAAACAGTAAAAAATAATGTGCTAATTGCACACTTGCGATGATCCGCCATTTTTAATTCCATATTTATCTGCGCGAGTTGTACAAACTTATACGAGGCAAATGAAGAGTGCGTTTCAATCATTTAACAAAATATATGTAGCTTTTTGCTTACATTAACAACTATATTATGTACAGACACTGCTACCGTATGATATTTAAAAAGATTTTTATATCACAAAGATTTCCACTAATATACTACAAACGGATCCGGTGACAGCGCATTCTGGTGTCGTATATACAATTCTAGCTCCTTTATACAAAAATATTTTACACTTCAATATAAAACAATGCTTAGACCAACTTTATACACTTACAACGAACCCTATATAATGCCTATAGTAACTATGCTTCTTTAACTCACTTTCAAATTTTCGCAATCTTGGAACAAACAAAATGTCATAGTCGTGTCGTTTCGATCGCAAATCCAATTCTAAATCAAGAACCCCGTTTTGATTGCCTTTCAATTTGAAAAATAACTTTATTAAAACATATCGAAGCGACCGTCTCCATCGCTTTGTAAGTTCCAAAAGTGCGTGTAAATTTCGTCGTGCACCCATTATGGCACGCAATGTATATCGCATTTCCGCAAAGGAACATAAACCTTTCCGTACACACAGCAAAATGCACTTTAACACCGGAACAAAGCGACATATTTACTATCTATTAACAACCAGATCGAATTATTTACATGGCCATGTCTAGATGACTACATATCGAAGTTATACTAAAATTTTAATAGAAAAATAATAAAACTACAATTCCATCTTAATAATACAAAAATATTAAATAAATCGGTTAATTATAATTTACTTCACTAGTACATATTTGCCTTAGGCGACATATTGCAGCGTTTCACTATATCTAAAAAGATTATGCAGTGTCGAGATTTAAGTAGCATCATAATAGAATCGATTTTAAGATATTGACACATTGTATATATTTTTTTAAAAAATATAACAACATTAACATTTTATTTTAAATTATATTGATGAAAAAATGGGTTCCGATTTTGCTCTTTTATCAATTACGGGCTATTGCCCTCTTTATCAAAATATTACGCCGGGCTATTAGCCAATAAGCTGCTACACAAATTTAGTAAAAATCTTTCGGTAACTTTGGCGTGAACAATGAACGACAAACATACATAAATTTTAATAACAACGCAATATTTAAATAAAAAAATGTGTGCGTGTACTATCGTACACTCGTAAGAAGTGAAGAAGTGAAACTTCTTTATGAAGTTATTTTTCAAAAAAAATATTTACTATGTGCAACTTTACAGAAATTGGTTAAATAAAGTTTATTGCCAATCCCTACTCCGCTGGGATTGAAGTTTCACTTCAATAATACGGAACCCAAAATGAACCCTTCATTTTGGCTTCTGTGTCTTGTATTATTATACAATTATTATTACCTAACAATTATTATTTTTAAAACTATTGCTAGGTATTGTAGTAGATTACCATTTCAGTCGTAGAAAGACTGCAATGGTGATGTTATCTACAGTTTATTTTCTAAGTAAACACACATTAAATTCGTTTTTGATTGACACTTATAAACTGAATTAGAGAATGGTGAAGCTTCATGTTGTTTGTATGCGACTTTGATGTGTGCAATAAATTATTAAAACAACATGGATTTTGAGTGATTACTAATTAAAATTAAATGAGCTATTCTATGGGCGTTTTTTAATAACTAAGATGTTGAAAGTGATTACCACCCATTACAGTTTTGACGGAAGCCCAATTGTTCTACTTTTTTCATATTATCTATGAATCTAATTTAGATTCATACAACAAGTAGCATACATACACCAAGTTTTGGCGCTTTCGTGAAAGATAGTTATTCACGTGGCAGCATGGCCTAAAGGTCTTAGCCGGTCTCAGAAAAAAAATACATAGCCCATAAATAAGGTAATCAAAAAATCCCGGATTCTTTAAAATTTAAGTCTCACTAACTTTTCACAAATCTTGTTTCCTTTCAAAATTTACTAGTGCTTGAAAATCTAAATTGAAATCATATCTTTTTTTTATAAAATCAAGTGGTACTTACTACATGCTGCAGTTTATACAGTCAGCAAAATAATTACTAGACAATACATTCCAATGTGGCAATATCTTTCAACCGATTTATGGAATACAATTATCAACAGATAGTGATACACTTCATCAATCATTGCAAAGTAGATGTTTTTTTTTGTATTATTTTCGCCAATGTTTACAAGGAACACATTTTAATTGATAAATTGTATATTAATTTCAATCCTACAAAACATTTCAGCGCGCAGTTTGGACTCGAGATCGACTCACGAATTAAGTAAAGTTGAATTGGATTCAAGATATGTTATGTTATGTCAAGCGGAGGAATAGTTTTCATATACTAAGCACTTGAACACTGTCGCACCGTAATATGTCACTTTTTTAATTGGTCGTGTACAAGAGGGATACGTCAAATACCGAACTACCTACTAAGAAAGGTAGTAAGTTGCGGCGAGATTTGGATGGCTGCTCTATTGATTAGAGCATCTATAACATGTGCGCTAAGGCCGCTAGTACCAATTCCACCCACGTCAATATTTTTCCATCTTAAAATATGTAGAAACTCGTGACATTGTTAGTGAGTAAAATGCAAATATCTGTACATAAAAAAATCTTAAAACGCTAAGCCAATTATAGAGTTTAGGCGGTACTTTGCTAGTTTAACAATTTTTATATTATTGAGTGAGAACAGTTAAGTCAGACATTGCACCGTATTTTCCCACGAATAATTATTAATAATACATAATATTACTAAAGTTAGACCAGGCGTCTAGTTTTTTGAATTTAGAACTTGATGAAATACTGTAAAGCCAGCTTTACTTGTAAACTTTTCCTTTATCCGATGAACGGTCTTATGTATACACCCTTATAATTCTAGGTGCCAATTTCTACTTTACTCTCTTCTGTTCTATATCAGACTGAGAATGCCCAAAAGGCAAAGGGTTTAATTAAAAAAAAAGAGTAGGTAAATTTTATAAAACGCAGATACGGTCGGTCATTTTTATACGTAAATTATTGTACCTAAATTTATGCAACTTTAAAACTGTTCATACCAAAAATATTATGTATTTTGTTTTTATTAAAAACAATACTTTAAAAACAGTGGTAGTATATGTGAAATTACTTTTGTCCGTAGTTTAGTAACTGCATTACACCAAACTATTGGACGGAATTTAAAATTTGGAGCCAAAAGGTGCATTATAGATACTACTAAATGCATGATCAAGGAAATACTTTAATTCCGCCTTATACTGACATGGATGTCGTTACGACTTGTCTTAACATTCATTGGTTGGACTACCGCATCAATATCTTCTTGATTTTGAAAAAACTAAATAGAGTGTTTTTGGGGGTGAGGTATAAAATGTGAATAAGAATGTAAGCGGTGATACAATAACAGATAATATAGTGATAAGAAATTTAAAAAAAAGTTGAAACTGGGTATTTTTGAATATTTACAAAAAATTGGGTATCATTTGAAAATATTAAATAAACATTGCATTTTTAGATTCCTCACCTAGAAAACATGAATGTAATTTAGAAACCAGATTTCCTGTTCAGATCGCCTCTGTGGTCGAGCGGTCCGGGTGTTGGACTTGACTGCATGAGGTCTCGGGTTCGAACCCCGGGACAGCCAACAAAAAATTGGAAAAATCCAATTTTCTAATAAAAAAAATGTTGGTCGGGATTGGAAACGTGCCCGGTTGGCGATAGGTTTGCCACCTATCACATTATGGGACTTAGTATCTTCGACTAGTCGTGGGTGCCCTGGTTGTGCCTATGCCTACCTCTTCGGGGATATGGGCGTGAGGATACTTTTTTTTATTTCCTGTTCTTAAAAAAATAATGCAGACGGGAAAATCGATACTGAAACAGCGTAATATGTCATATAACAAAAGCATTGTAACAAATAGATAAATGTTCAATATTAGAATATAAATTGTAATTAAACAGCCACGTAAAATCATAATGTTAAAATAACTTAATTCAATAAAAAAGAAACAAAAAAAAAAACACTCAATTTCAATCAGTATTGAAATAGCCTCATAAGTATTTAAAACATAATATATTACAGGCACTGATCAATAATTACACGCTTTCAATTGATTTATAGTTTGATTAGTATAAAAGTTGCTTAAAAAGCTAGAATTCTTTTGAACTTATTAGGCTAGAATAGCCACGAAAGGCTAAAATGCATATTTGGTGAATCTGAATATCATAACATTGATTTAAAAGAAAATTAGAATATATTTTGCGTGAAAAATAATTGTCAAACATAATCAGCAAAACCGAGTTTTCTTTAAGGGAAATAATAAGTATTCATATATTTATCGTAAAATTTAATGAAAAAGAAACATCATTAGCACTCTTAAGCGAAAAACTAAAATTGTGGAAGAACTTTTTAAAAACACAAGTAAATATATGATCCACAAATACTGTAATCATAAATTGAAATTAAATAAGCTGTTTTTGTGGAATATTAAAGTTAAAACAAATGTATAATATATCAAAGCTAGATATATATTATAATATGGGTTCATAAGACCATCATAATCAAGTCTATATAAGTTAGAACACACATAGACCACAAAAGGCTAGAATGTTGTGTTTAGCGTGTAAAAGCTAAACAACTCTAGCTTTAACTGTTAACGAATTTACTTTATCGACTTGATTATGTTAATGTCTTTATTGTAGACTAAATATTATTTTTACAATTAAGTTTAAAATGGCGGCAACCTTTGTGATGGTGTTTTCGCATTGCATGTGTTTTTTTTTTAATTCAACGCACAAATACAAAGAAATATTCAAATCCTACAAACATTCACTGGTTTCAGTTTCAAGATATTACAACTTATTCGTTGTTGTAAAATTATCACCTTTGAATTTATATTCTATTTTATTTTTATGGCAATAAAGGCGAAATTAGCTATACTTAGTATAGTATATTTATGGAAAACAAAGTGTATATGTGAAAGCGTTGTGCTAATTACAACGGATCGCGTTAGTTGTAGGTTTTGTTAGTACAAATATCCCATTAATCTTTCCCAACCCAAATATAAAAATGTGTAGTGCCATTAGAATTATAAAAAAAGGTTTTATGTATTTTTGTATATATTGTATAAAAAAAACATTCACCACTACCCAATTCCAAGCTGCCAACCTAACGCCTACAACCTAACGCGACCAGCATACACTCGCGGTCCGCCATGTGATGGTCATCACGGAGGCGGTCAAATCAATTATACCACAATGGTAAATCTAAAACATGGCTGATACATCGACACGTCTAGACTTAATCCATTAACTACGAACTAGACACCTAGGACGAGCGTAGACTCGATTATACACACTAAAAAATTAAAAACAAACAATAAAAACAATATAAATTACACATTATGCGTACAAAAAAAACTCCTAGACGACTTTCCCTATAATAAATAAACATATCGATAAAATACACAAACGTACATATAATATAAAAAAAATCTCTATACCATTATACAAGTACAGTGCGAGTATCTACTATATACATTATTTACAAAATAAAACAATTTGTACTCCCGGAAAACTGTCAACTGACGACTGCCGACGATTGGCCTCTACCTCGCCCCGTGTCGCTCTGTGGACAAACGGCATGTGTCAAAATGTGCTTTAAAAAATCAACATTTTTTGTGCAGCAATTGGATAAAAAGAACATAATAAAGAACATAGTAGTTTAAGTTTTAGCCCTGATGATGCTGTATAAGCGAAACCGGTAGGCTATTAATTACAAAGTTATAAATTATAAGTGATAAGTAAAACAGTACAAGTGTTTCTTTCTTTAAAAATGAGAACATAATAAACTTTAGTATTAAAAAGTATGAAGCTGGGTTATTGGTCAATCAAAAATTTTTGCAACATTATCAACCCCTTGTTGACATCACACCCTTATCCGTGTAGCCTCTCTAGTAGTCGAAGATCATGGCTTACATCAACACCGATCTGACAATAGAATGAAATACATTTTATATTAAACTAGTCGACCCAGCGATCTTCGTATCCCTTGACAATAACAGCTACTGACCGTTTGTTTGGATTAAAACATTGTTTGTCCTATTTTTCCTGCAAGTTTCCCGGATTTTATTTTCATATGAAACTTTTCCTGAGAATAACTAACACAAAAAAAAAAGAATTATTAAAATTGGTATATTCGTTCAGGCGTGATGCAATGACAGTCGACGTGTGAGTTTTCGTACGTTGTTTTTAATTCCCTGCTACGTTTGCATTTAGATAATACCAATGTGTGAAATTATTTAGTTGTTTCAACTACCCGCTAGAGGCGCTGACAATTACTCTATACCAGTGGTGGGCAAATTACCGGGATCCGGCCCTTGAGAGGTTTTAATCCGACCCGCCGAGTTTTTTTTTTAGAAAAATAAGAATCTCTTTAAAGAAAAATAATGGTCGAAATGTTAAAAGACTATTGAAATTTGAACAATTAAGATACTGAGTCGATACTTCAAATATATATTTTGCATATTTAATATGTTAAGACTTCATAAATAGATTTTACTTTAATAAATGATTGTAAAATAAAAACAATGCCTTATGTTATCTTTATACTACGTTTTATAATCGTAATATTTACTGCTATTTTTAGGTGTTTTAATAAACCGGCCCGCCTCAAGATTGATTATAATTTACAGGCTTGCCACTAGATTTTTTTAACTTACCGGCCCGCGGTCAAAAGAATTTGCCCACCCTTGCTCTATACATTTAGGTCGTTTAAACGCAAACACTATAGTTCGGTATTTTTTTTTAAATGTGTGTGTAGTGTGTTGTGTGTGGTGTCCTTACCGGGCGGTAGGGCGAGCGTGTCGTCGGGCAGCGCGAGGCCGAACTCCCGCCGCAGCCGCGAGCTGAGGTTCTCCCGCTGCCGCTCCGACGCCGTCGGCATCGCGTCGAACACGCCTGCACACACACACACATGCGTCACATACACATACACACACACACACATTGCACACTGCGTCAACTGATCGATTTTCGATCATCGAAACAAATGAGAAATTCGTTTAATAGGTACATTTACAAAAAGGTTATTCTCGACCAAAGTATTTTGCACTTGGCACCGGAACAGGTGTCGGACGAAAACATTTAAATTAAACTTTCTAAAGTTAAAAATAAACAGAGATATATTTTAAACAATAACAATTAAGCCAATGTTATTTGAGTGTGTAGACAGTGATGTGTGTTACTGACTTTTATAATTTAATTTCATTATTATGTCTTAAAATATCGACTGTCGCTAATTACATGACGAACGGTCGCTTGTCGGAACAAAAACTTATACCTTGGTACAAGAAACGCAGTCATTACGTGGCCATATTGCCATTTCGTTTAAAAATATGTTGGAAATGTGACAATTACTTTGACTTTAAACTCTCACTACTTAGTGAATAACATTTCTCTTTAAGTTACAGAATATAATATGCTCGGAAAATATTCGGGTTTCAACGCGCGCATACATATCTACCAGTCATATCTCTTACCCGCACGGCAGAGAGTATAGAGTGCCAGATTATCACGGTTCTTGCAGACCTGCCTTGTTCCTAGTTTCCTATATTTACTCTTCATACAATTAAACAAGTACCGGTAACTATATTGATCCATTACAAGGTCTTGTACTTTACTAGCAGTAGGTGTTAAATGCTGGTAGTACTGACCTCTGGGTAGGGTGACGCTGGGCGCGTGCTGGGCGTGTGCGGGCTGGGCGGGGATGGGCAGGTCCCTGGTGAGGCGCTGCTCGAGGTCGTCCACGGCGGCGGC
>NJDD01001685.1:0-25966 GCA_002245505.1 Calephelis nemesis | reverse complement strand
CCGACACCGCCCCACCCCGCGGGCTCGGCGCCGCCCTCAACACTCCCGATAACAACACGCTATTATTTGAGTCCATCTTGTTAACTCGGGTCAATATCTCTTGGACACTTTTCAGTTCATCCACTGGGCTAATACTGTCTTTATCGAACAAACTATTATCTAAACTTGTAGTCCTATCTATTGCACTTTTAATTAACGACATGTTAGGTATGTTCTCATTTATAGACGAAGCTGTTTCAAACGTTTTGGATATATTACTAAATATTCCAGAGAATAGTCCCGTTGAACTGAAACGGGTGGAAAATGGGAGGGTCTTCTCCAGAACTGATGGCCTTTCTATAGGTTCTTTTTCTTCTTGTTTCTCTGTGACAGGGGGTGACACAGATTTGATCCGTTTTGGAGGTTCTTCTGGAAGAGGGATTGTTTCTGGAGGAAGTACAACGGGCATTGGTACTGGTTCTTCAGGTAAAGGTATGTTCTCTGGTGGCAAGGGCAGTGGTATTGATTCTACTGGCGGTAGAGGTATATTCTCTGGGGATACATGCATCTTATCTTCGTGTGCATTAACTTCATCATGAAGATCACCATTTATCTCTGGCGATTTGTACCCTGTATCATTCTCTGTTCTGAGTTGGATACTGATCTGATCGTCAACCATATTGAGGTCAAAATTTAAATTCACCTTTTTCCGTTTTTCTTTTGGAGGCTTTTTATTTCTGCTTTTCAATATTAATATATTTTCTGTGTGAAAAGAATGGATTTTCTTTTGAATATCATCCATCTCATCCCGTTGAGGAGATGAATTGCCGCTAGTGTCTGCTGATTGAGAACTGTGGACTTTATCATTGGGACTGTCCATCCCTTTGACCTCATTACTATTTTCGTTGGATTCTATCTTTGATTGCGTTATAATCGTCGTATCAATTTCCATTGGTACCACTTTATTGTAATTAGTCTCTTCTAATTCTAAATTATTATTATTTGTTTGTATGTTTTCAGGTTTTACAATTTCAGGTGGCAATTCTTCTTCTGGAGTTGGAACTCCAATTATCCTTCTAATATTTTCGGAGTCATGGGGTCCTTTGATGTTAACATTGAGAAGATCATGGTCTATGTTGCATGGATCATCTGACCCTTGACCACTATCAGATCGCGTTCTATCTCGACTGTACATATCCATAATACTTCGTTTATACTGCCTTGCCAATGCCAGTGAATCTTCTTTAACTGGTGAATCTTCTGAAGTGAGCACTGGTGAGGTTTCTTCATTACACTGCATAAAAAATATAATTGTATCAAAAAACCAAAAGAACATTTGGAAAAGATTATAGCAGTATTTATATTGAATATTAACTTACGGGCACAATAGTGTTTTGTTCACAGGAAAGCGATTCACGCGCCAGGCGTCTTTTCTTCAGCGGTGTGACCATTTCATTTGGTGGTGATTCTGAAACAAAAACATCTATTTTGAACATAGTATTTACACATTCTCTTAATTTGTGTGAATAGCCATCTGCTTATAATTGATTTCTGTGATTACATAATTTTATAACCTGTGTACTATAAATTAAATTTACTTTCGGGTTCAAACTACACAGCAACTTCTACTAGAAACTACTTTAAGAAAATAGATCATTGAACCCAAAAATGATCAAAAAAGTTCTGCAATCCTGGAGGGATTAAATAGCCCAAAAAGTTTAGAACTTTTAAGCCCAAAAACTTTAATTTTTTGTTAACGCGAATTAATTTCTAGTCAATATTCAAATTATCCACAAAATTTCTCATCAATTATAAACAGATGAATTATACTAAACTGTAAATACCTGTGCTAGGAGAATCACTCTCTTCACTAATAGCTTGCCGTAGCCACCTTTTCTTGGCACTGTGTTGCATAGCTGGCGCAATCTCAGCCACCTCCACAGTTGGTGTACTTCTGGTAATTCTCTTGGCTTTCTTAGGCGGCCTGTTCCTTTCTCTTCCAGGTGTCCTAGGTGGTGAGCGAGGTTCTTCATCATGGTAGTCCTGATTAGCACTGAGATCCCCAATCATGGTAGATGCCACACGAACCAAGCTTTCCAGTGAGGGTGCAGATACGAGTGAGGGTCTGTATGGAGAGTTGTATGGTGATGGTGTTCGCTCTGGTGATCGACCAATCCATTCTGTTGCCATGGTCTTCTTTGTTTTAGGCAATTTAAACGCGGATTCCACCGAACCAACAGCCGCCTCAACTAGAAGACATGCAGAACTTAACCCCAGGTCCTGCGAATAAAAACCAATATTTACATATTACTGAAGATTACAGATAAAAAAAAGTCGGGTTGCACTCCGGCAGTGCCGGCAGAAATTAAAACTTGAATGTTAACGTTGTGCATGTTTGATATTTTGGAATGGGTAGGGAATCATTTTGTATGGATTGTTTTAATTATCACTATTAAAATACTATCATTTATGCAGAAATATTATTTTCATATCAATAACTTGCGTTTGACTTGACAAAAACTCGCTAAAGTAAGACTACGTGACGGCTAGGAGCGTTGTCATATTATCTGTACGACGAACATTGCTCGTCTACACATACAGCTTATTTTCAAGATGGAACAAACAATGTCTGTTGATATTATATGTATCTTAGATTATATCTGTGAGAATGTAATGGTAGGTGTATTGCGGCGTATTATCCATTGCGCATCCTATACTCTTCGGAAATATCTAAGCAATACAAAAACAGCAATGAATCTACGTTTTATTTTAGATCTCGCGCCGTCTTATTCGCGCAAGCGCAGTGCGCCGTCTTACGTTCTGACTATCTGACGCGACTTTAGAAATTTCAATTCCAAAAAGTGCGCAACGCCGCTAAAGAAGTTTTTACTTCAAAAACATATTCAGGGAAAGCTGAAAGGGTGAACTTATTCGCCAATTGCGTTCATACGTCGCTTAGATAAGTTGCTAATCTATACTTATTGGTGCAGGCAAATAAAAATAGGCAGCAATGTCGAAACTTAGGCCGAATCTACTAAACCGACAGTAAGGAATTCGACAAGTATCTATGTTCCATGGAAGATAATGTGTTATTGTGGGAGATGCGTTAACGGATTTATAACCAAAATGTAAATTTGGCTATCAATTCTTTAACGCTTAGTCCGATTTCGTTCATTCATTTTCATAGTATGTGCTTTACAGATTCTTCTGTATTTTTTTTCAAAATCATACGTTTTGTAGCTAAGTCGCAAGACTCAGTAAAAAAAGACCAAAATATAAATGTGATACGGAAGCTATAAGGCTCTTTTATATGTTAATTGTTTAAATAGATCCTGTTTAATCCATTCGAAACGTTTGGAAGGGTTCTCCAAGGCAGGAGACTAACTAGTCCGTTGATAACAAGTTTAATTTTGATCAAGATGTATGTGTATTAATAATAGATATTGGAAAAAAATATTCAATACATTTGTATATAGAAGCACGGTACTAGAAGTATTATAAGCCATGTAACATGTTTCATCAAAATCGGTTAAGTAGAAATACAGAAACGCGCAACGAAGTCAGCGGATATCGTTAAAAATTTATTATTAGTAATGACATTTAAATATTAAAAGGTTGCATTTAAATAAATCAATAAAATTACATATAAACCGATTTGTTTAAATTTAGTTTGCCATTAGAACTATCAAGGTCAGGATGCAAATGTGCGACGTATACGAAATCGTTTACACTTGCGCATCTGTTTAAACTATAAGAAATACATTGAAAAGTTAACCAGATGTCAAGCAGTAATTACATTAGGTATCAATTTTTTGTCAAAATAAATTTAAAAAAGTGGTTATGAGCGAGTTGCGCTCACGAATTTTAATTATTTTAGTTAAATTTATTACAGTGTAATTTATTGTTTTGTGTTTGGAAAAGATATAAGCAACTTATAGTTTATATTATGAGTCTTATGAAGACATATCAAAACAATAAAAAAACATTTTGCGCAAAATCCTTTATTTCTTTTGAGACTTCACGCCGCTATGACCAATAGACGCGACGTTCTATGAACTTTCTTATTTGGTTCTAGGCGACAATTCTGAGTGATTTTAAATTTTTATTTAAATATTTAGCTTCCGCCCACGACTTTGTCCACGCAAAATAATTACTTCATTGATGCTCCGCTTCTATCGGTCTCAGTGTGACGATATAATATAGCCTTTTTCCGTAAATGGACTAATAGTAAAAGACATTAGTTTGTTAAAGCGTAACAAACTCTTCAGCTTTACAATGTTAATTTAGATTAGTCATTGTTTTAATAACAAATTTTTTCAGTTACCTACTTAAGTTTAGTATCAACTAGCCGTTCCCGCGAACTTCGTTCCGCCCGTTCAGTTTGTATGGAAAAAATTAAAATGTTGTTTTTCCCAGTTTCCTCACGATTGAACAGGAAAAAAAGTATCCAATGTCCTTCTCCCGGTTCTAAGCTACCTCCCGACCAATTTTCAGCCTAATCAGTTCAGCTGTTCTTGAGTTATAAATAGTGTAACTAACACCACTTTCTTTTATAGATATAGATTACCTTTACCTCAACAATTTCTTGGAAATACAAATCAACAGCCTATATATTTAGGGTAACAAATAATTCACCATTATTTTTTTCTTTCCTTCTTTCTAAATGAATGTTTTAAACATGAAGCTATAATTATTATAACTGGAGATTACACTCCTAACAAATACCTAACGTTAACTTCTAAATATTACTGACTCATTTAAGCTTTATCAAAAAAGAAGCCGATAGAGTGAAAAAAAAAGATAGATAGAGCGAGTTAGTAAAATTTGGTACTTGTCATAAGTATTTGTGAGGAGTGTAATCCCCAGAAGTAGTATAGGTTCATATTCTCAAAACACTATAATTTTTTAATTAGCAGAAAATTACTTTAATAGGATTTTGTAGCAGAATGGAGACAATCGCAACCTGAAGTCCGTCCATTTGTTACAGTTTATTCTCAAAGGATTAGGACTACACAGTTTAAACTTGGTAGGTATTCTGTGAACTGTTTTTTTTTTACTTGCCATTTTCCTGACAAATCTTAAAAAGAGACTGCGTCAATGATAGCAAGCGTATTAACTAAACTGATTGGGTTCAATCCCTGACGGTGTTAGTCATTGCTGTGATAAACTATAACATGTCAAAAAGTTGTGTGACTAAAGTAGATGTGATATATACTCAAGTCATGATCAATGATATAAAAGTTTATGCAGTAAACACAAACAATTATCAGGCTTATTCATAAACGTTGCTTAACTTTTAATCACCAATTTAAGCAATGCTTAAAAAAATTCTTATTCATAAACGCTATTTAGAGTTAATCATTTGTTTAAATATACTCTTAAATAGCTGTCACTTTAAGCAACCTCGGACCCTTGTTTAAAATTTTAAACAACAAAATGGCTGACTAAATTTCAAACAGCTGATTTTATGTGCATTGACAAAATGCAACAACTAGCCATTTAATATGGCTTATTTGTGTATTCTTATGATTTTTTTATAATACACGCATTGAAATATTTTGATTTCGTTGAAGTGTGGACAAAATTGGATAGGATATGTTGGATTTTGGAACAATATAGGACTGTAATAACATGTTTTATTATGGAGATGGCCAATGACTCCTACGAAGAAACGAATAGTTTTCCAGAGCATTTTGTTATGACATTGGAAGCATAAAAGTAGACAGATTTTCTGATTGTGAGAATTTCACGCCGTCTAGAGACACCAAAGGTGTCAATGGTGAGATTCCAACCTGAGGCTGGGATGTCAAGCCCCGAGCAAAAGTAAGTTTACCGGCTACTTTACTCTACAAATCGGAACAATTCAACAGCAAGCGCTGACGTTATGGCGGCAGGAATATGTAAGGCGGTGGTACCGATCCCGGTGAATCGCTGCGAAATTCACCTCCTAGTAAGTTGTCACGGTGCTAGTGACGGTAAGCCTATGCTCGATTTTTACGCGCTATTTAACTCCTGTTAGATGGTAGATGGTCTATTCTACTTTCTACAAAGGAACTCGAGCCAACAAGGGGAAAATATTACAGAAATGACATCATTTTTATATTTAGCTTAGTAACATAATGTAGATGCATTAAAAACATTATTTTTGAAATGCAGTGTATCAATTTAAATGTTTTGTGTCTATGTTGCATCAACTTTATTTACTCTAATAAATTTAATTTTATTGTAGTACAATATGTACGAGTATTTTATTGTAGAAATATAAATACTCTTTAGCAAGAGGTTATAGATGTCCGACACCATATTCAGAAACAACAATGTTGATAACGGATGACAATTGTTTAATCCACTTTTAGCAAAAGAAATACGCATACAGCCACATTTCTACCAAAACCTACCAAGTTAAGCAGTATTTAACTAAGCAATGTCAAAATGAACTTTATGAATAACAAATTTTTAAGCAATGCTTAAGGCTTAATCAAATGATTAGTTAAGGAATGCTTAGGAGGTTACTTAACTATTTTTTATGAATAAGGCAGTATATTCTTACCAACATCACCCACCCATCCAAGGGTCACTAGCTAGACAGAACCCTTATTCTCTTGATAAAAAAAAGGCCACATCATTCTCCCCAGACAATAGAAAAACTGCATTGCAGTGTGCAAATTCAGGATTATTAATTATTGATATATCAAACTGCTTTAAATCACCATTTCACCACGTAAATGCATTGAAAAAAATATAAGACATACCTCATTCAACGAGTCATGTTGAGGCGGTGCATCTGAATGATCATTGTGATCAGTGTGGTCATTGTGATCTGTGTCAGGATGGTCATTGTGGTCATTATGATCGGCGTTCGCCTCGTCGCCTGACGTGAGCATCTCGCTGTCGGCAGAGTTGAGTCGTCGTCGCGCTGATTGAGCCGATTGTGATGCGGTTCGTGCTCGACCTTTACGCCTGTACACACATATACTATTATTTTTAAGTGTTTTTATAGATAATAGCATAATATATTCAATAATAGCACCAAAATAATTTTAATGGTTTATATGATTCTGTACTATTATAAATCTTATATAACCTATAGATAAGACACCATACGTACATGTAACTTGTAAGCTGCTTTCTCATGACCAGTATCTTAAGATTTATCCAAAGCATTCAGAAAAAATGCATCGATATTGCTATGATTATGATGTTATTACAGATGGGCCAATTTGCTTATTGGTCATTAATTACTTCAAATACATATTAATAATATGGGGGTAATTTCGAAAACGTTATTTTGTCTAATAAACAGAAATTATGCAAACAGAATATGAAAATATACCTCTTCCGTTTCTTTGTACTGCAATGGAGGTCATCATCGTCGTCCCTGTCCGTTATGTTTGTAGGATGAGGATCAGACTCTCTTCTCTTCTGTCTCTCTTTAACTTCTTGTTTTCTCTGTTGAGCTTTTTCCATCCTCTCGAAAGCTTTCATTATCGCTTCCATTTTACGTTCTTCGCGTGTCTGTAGTGTAAAAACATTAATTTTAAAAATTCAATCAGTACAATAAACATTTCTTACAATAAACTTAAAACTTTATTACTAAAAACAGCAAAAATACCACATTTTAGAAATGATATGTTGACAGAAAAAAATTTCAAAAATTTTTTTTTTTAAAGATGACACAAATGCATTATGTAAAAGTTTTTAATTGTGACATTACAGAGAGTTAAATTGTCTATCATATTGGTGTTACAAAACCCATTAATTATTATACTAGCCAACCTAGCAAACTTCGTATTGCTTAAAATTAACAGCAACAGATTTTTAGAATAAATAAGTATTGATTTTAACATTATCCCTGCAATTTCTCTTCATAAGTACCTTCTAACAATTACCAACACAAAAAAATTAGCAAAATCGGTCTATCCGTACAAATATAATGGTCATGAGCACACTAAATGGGGACTCATTTTTATTATCATTCTATGTTAACTGGACAACAACTAAATAGGATAATTACCATTTTCCGTTTTTCTTTCTCTTTGCTAGAAGGAGTTTGTATTTTATCTTGTGAATCATCTGTTTTATCATCTAAGGAATCTTGATTTGTGCATGTAGTGCGACTTGATCTTGAGGATCGGTCATGACAAGCTGACTTTGCAGCCAATTCACGAGTTATAGGCCTTTCTTCTTCTTTAATCTCTTTAACTTCTTCTTTAACCTCTTTAACTTCTTTAATTGGTTCCTCAATTTTTTCTGGCTCTTTCTCCTCAGGTATTTCAGGCTCTGGTTCCTCCTCCTTCACTTCCTTCTTTTCTTCAATTTCAAGTACATGTTTGTCCAAAATTGGTTCAGGTTCATCTTTAATCTCTGGTTCATCAACAGGTTCTTCAAATTTGGATTCAGTTTTAACAAAATCTGGTTCATCTAATTCTGGTTTCATCTCCTCTTTGGCTGTAAGATCAATCTCTTCTGTACTTTCTTCTTTCTTTACATCAACCACTTCAGTTTTTATCGGTTCATCAAAGGTGAAAGGCAACATTTCCTTCACTGGTGACATAGGAGGATATTCATGTTTTATTGGTGATTTTTTCTCAACTTTGATCATTGGACTAAATGGTGCAGCAATTTCTTTAGTTGGAGTAGTCAAAATAGATGCAGGTGGTGACATCGGAGATGATACAGGAGACGATGTACTGAGACATCGGTTCCGACTCCTCTTCTCTCTTTGTGGATAATCTACACTTTTACGAGGCATCAATGTATTTAAGCCATTAACTTTGCAGTGCTTAGGATTACCACATGCACATGGCTGCTTACTTCCATTAGTGTCATGTCCAACTGTTATTTCAGTGTTAGATGGAACATCACCTATAGTGGCTAAATAAACATGTAATGCTCCTTTCACAATACAGTGCTGCAGTTCTGCATTAGGCTTACAAGATCGGCGAACAAATCGCGCCTCATTGCCATATGTCCTTGTATCAATACATATTTGTGTGTTATCTTTTGGTAGTCGGTAGAAAAACACAAATGGCCCAGGTTTCTGGCTTCCTGCCCTTGCTGAGTTTTGTAACTGTGGCCTATGCTGATTAGATAACATATATTTTCCTCTCAATTCAATGACTGGTGTATTTTCCTTCAAGTCCTTTGTTGCAATGAGAATTTTACCACCTGCATGCGGCACTGTGGTACAGAGATGTGCAGTAATAGCCGACGACATGTTAGAAGTGTTTCCCAATTTGCTGCTATATTTCATCATTTTCGCTCTCAGTTCAGGACTATAATGATTAGTCATAGCCAACTCATACATATCACGCCAATGAGATTGGTTTTGCATGGTTGAAGTGTATTTGGACTTGCTGAATAACATTTCTTTTTTCCTTTTAACTCTTTTTTCAGAGAGTTTTCGTTTTGTTCCTTTCCTAACAACTTCTACTTTTTTAGGTCTCTTTGGACCTCTTTTAGGTATGGCAACAGTTGGTTGAGGTAAAGGAGGCAGCACAGGGAGACTTGAATTATATGTTGTCACACAAGAGCCACTTGTATTGGTATAAGTTGTGACTGTAAGTAATCGTTTTCGTCTTTGTCCAGGGAGGCGAGTACACTCTGAGGAATCTGAATCGGAAGCACCAAGCGCACTAAGCTCTTCTCTTTTTCTGAGCTGTATTATTCGAGCTTGTCTGCGATCTATAGGTCTTGGGTGACAGAGTTCACACATATATGCATCTGGTATATTATTTCTGTCAATACCCATACAATCAACATGTTGCCACTCACCACAGCGATCACAACATATCATGTACCCATCATCGTGAGTGAAATTGCAAATGCAGCGAGTTTTCCCTTCTTCTTCACCTTCTGGTGCAGTTTCTGTATCACTTCCACCTGGCTGTGGAGGTCTTCTTTCGCCTTCTATGGATGAGATAATAGATGCAGTATCATCATCAGGTGTAGTAGTCAAAGGTTGAGGCTTATATGTTAGAGCTCCTAGAGGCACACTTGTGATAGGTGCCAATGTTGTAGTACCAACAATACTTGTAGTCAATGTAGTAGGAATTTCCTGTGGAGAGGAAATTATAGCAACTGGTGAGTTTCTCTTCAAGGGACTCATTGGAGTTGGAGTAATTATTGAGGTTGTTGTAATAATAGGTGATATAGCTGCTACAGTTGTACTTGGTGAACTAATGGTGTTTTCTTTTTGTGCTGGTAGAGCATATGTGTGATCAAGCATTACAAAGGCCAAAGCTTGGTATGAGTATCTACGTATTTCTTCAGACAAGTTTGGTCTTTCTTCTACACCAATAATGTCGTCAGCTGTCAGTAATATAGTCTTATCCCCACTGTAAAAAAAAAACATGGCATTAAAACTTTGCAGTACACAATAACATATTTGTTTAACACATTATAAATTAAATACTTACAAAACAGTTCTCTTAGGATTAGGAGGTTTTATTTCTTTCTGTTCCTCTACGATATTGATTGCAGGACTCAAGTTGCTTTTTATTGGCATTGGTGTTGGATTTTGATGCAACATTAATTTTGGTTGAGATAATGACTGTAATATCTGTGCTGTCAGCTGTTGATTAACTGACACTTGAGAAACTGTAGAGAGCTGATTATCAGGTCCATATGTTTGCACATATCGAAGATTGGGTGTAGTACCTGACTGTACATAGTGAGGCCCTTTTGGCAATGTCTTACTAAATGGAGCTGTTGATAATAGAACAGGTCCACAAGGTGATTGAAGTACAAGGTGTTCCACATTTGGAACTTTTTGTAATGCCATTGGTTGTTGAATTTTTTGAGTGGGACTACCAATTTTCTGTATAACCATTGAAGTACTTGTATCCACTCCATAGCCTGATGGGGGACCTTTGTATGTAACATTAGACACTGACCAGGTTTTGTTTTCACTTTTTTGATTTGTACCAGCCTGCTGAATAATCTTGACAGATCTGGATTGATTTTTTTGTCCAGAACCTTGAGTATTCTTGGAACCTTTGACAGTGTTTACTGATTTTCTTCCTGAATGTACAGATATTTTATTTGGTCCAGAGACAACCCTAGATAAAATATGGCACTGTGTGCTGCCAGATGAAGCGGCCACCATGGCATTTAGATTAGCTCCATTATTTACTTTATTCACATTTTTACTATAGGTATGACTGTATGGCACATTCTTAGCTGAGCTGCTATTGATAACAGTAGGAGGAAGTGACGATCCACCAATTAATGACTGTGTCTTTGGCGGTTTTGTACTAAGCATGTTATTATTTATATGCTTTTGAGAGAGGGCTGCAGTACTTAACTTGTATACTTGATTCTGAGTGCCATACACTGATGGGGGAATAACTTCCTTACTATGAACAATGTACTGTTGTGAATAATTTGAATTTTTGGGCAGGGATATATTGCTCAAAATTTGCACTTTTGATGTTTTCGGTCTGGACAAGTAACTTGCTTCAGTGATAATATTTGTCCTTCTACTTGATTGATTAGCATCAATATAACTTTCACTTGTAATAATTATTTGTGAAACTCCTGGGGGTCTATCTTCTTCATTTTTGCTATCTGTAGGAGTGCTAGTAGCAAGAATCGTGGGCAACCATAATGTTTGATTGCCTGTAACATCCTGTGAAACACTTTGAATTGTGGTAATATTACCAACTGCTGCATCTACATTGATTGTAAAATTCTGTGGAAGTTTTGTCACATTTTGGACAATTGCCGTGTTCATTGGTTGAATGAGAGTTGTAGCATTTTCAACATAATTATTGTCACCTGTGTCATCACGCTCTTGAATTATTGGGTAAGAAGGTAGAATGTGTCCAACATCATTAATTGTAGTCTCCTCAATCCTCACTATTCTGGAAAGGGAGTCCACAGGCAAATCTGTATCACATATCTTCTCATTAACATGATACTTTATATCTTTATTATCAATTTTATGTACTGAATGAATAATACTCTCAGGGTTTGTAGAATCGGGTTCCGGGTCACCCTGAGTTGGAGAAAGAGTAACAGCTCTTAAGACAGGAGCTCTAACACTTGACACATCCATATTTTCTGTTAATTTTTGTTCCAACACATGTTCAAACATATTTTCACTGGAGGTGGTCGGCCCGTAGTCCTGTAACAACAAGAGACATACAATTTTTAACATAAAAATCAAACATTATTGCAGTCAAAACTGTTGGAACTGTTTACAGGCCCAGCAATTGATGTCTTACAGTACTTATTGACTTACATTTAACTTGCAGAATAAAAATTACATTGATTGACAATTAATAGTGTTATACAGCTCACAAAAAACATGGCAAAAGTACAGTAAGTAAAGTGAGGCAATACAAGATGAATGTTATAATTTAGTATCTTCCGATGGACTATATTGAACATTAATTAATTGAAGTATGTAAACTGAAACTTTAAAATATAATATTACAACACATTCTTCATCAAATTAGCTTCATTTAATAGTACTTGTGCAATGACAACCTATATCAAATGCCCTAAATATGAAATGATAAACATACATTTATATACATTAAAATTACTTACCACAGTCTGGGATATTAAATTTAAGAGATAGAATAACAAAACACTGATATTTAAATATGTTTATTTGGTCACTAAATATGGTTATGGAAATTTCACTGACACTTTAGAGGAAGATTGTGATTTCTATACTTTTCAAGCTACAAAAACTGGTCTCATTAAAACCCAATGTAGAATAGAGGTATTGTTTTTTTTTTTGTAACAACAAGTAAATTAAGATCTGTACTGTAATAGTTGAGATTATACTCACTTGCTGGACCGTTGGCTCAAATTCTGATGCAGCTGACATGCTGAGAATATCATCTTGGGCTAAACCCAAGATGATGTCTTGGAGATCGCTAGGTCTCCAAATTATTTCAAATACTGCAATCGAAAAACCAGTTTTTATCCATCCATCTTCTTAAAATCCACAAAGAAGCAGCTGATCAAAATTGAAACTTGAAAAATATTAATAGTCCATAGAGTGTTATTACAGCGTAGGTCATTGTTCCATAAAATATCATAAAGTCACATTATTTCTGTTCCTACGAGGAAATACAACACGTAGTATCAAAAATAACTTAGTAAAATCAAAGGATTGTGATGTAAATAGACATAATTACAAGATAGGTTAAAAACCACTGCCGCCATTATTGTGGCACGAAAACTGAAATGTCTCTAAACATCAAAAAAGTAAACACTAACCTCTAAGAACATAATGTGATAATTGTAAGACAGAAATGAAAAACGCGATTGCTGTATTTAATCAATGGTAGCATTAGCAAGAAGCCTAACCAAATACGTAATGAAAAATTGAGATGTACTTAAAATAAATTAGTATTATGTGAAAATAGGAATATACGTCATTTTTATCAGATTTAAAGCAAATGTCTATATAAAAAGGTTATAAATGAGAAAAAAATGTGTTCTAAATTAACTATTACACAAAAGTTTTGATATAAAATCCAGATGTAAACACTTTAATAGAAAATAGTGAAGGAAAGGTCTACTAACCTGTGCACAAGTTATTTTATAACTCCTACGACGTAGCGAAACTATTTCTATCCAATATATGCATAGCACACTTGAAATAGGCCTCAAAGTCCGAAACTACGATCAAAACATTCACAAAAGTCGAAGATGGCGGCCATTGCATTTTCTGGATACAAAACAACGGGGGGTTTCACAATTATGTCCAAGTACTTCTGACTTCCGGTCAAAAGGAAATTATGTAACTTTTATTTATTTTTCGTATTATTGAATAAAAATAATTACATAACAAAACCAATAATATTTAAAAATATTGTTTTGGAAAGAATGCTTATCGATAAAATACCAAAATCATTATTTAAATAATATAAATTTATCACTTGAATCTTATAATGACTCTTTACGAAATTGCTTTCTCTATGACTTTAACTCTTCTTGTCTTTGGTATAGGCATAGTTTTTTTTTGCAAATTAGGTTCACAGATACTAATAAAAAATGTTTATGATAATATTTCATATAATTCTTAAGACGGTCTCAAACACAACAAACTTATTTGAAATAGAAAATATAGTTGGTATCTTATTGGGTAGCATTACATTATCAATAATAGCACGATTATGTGATAATATTGACTGTGTAATATTCTGTATGTAAGGTGGTGGTAGCAATCCGGATGAGTTGCTACGAAACTATATTATCATCTAGTAGGATGTCACAGTTTTATTGATGGTAAGAATATGCTTGCCCTTTACTCGCTATCTAGCATAAAGGCAAACGGTCTATTCTGCTAAAGGAGCCAAGCACTTTCTCTTCTTATACTATATATAGCTACTTTTCTACTATTATCCATGTAGAATTCTGATCAACTTAATTTTAATCTAATGACAAATGAAATATACCTATACAGATACTGATTATGATGTTATTGACAAATGTAATAGCCCACTTCAGTACAAGTATCGCAAGTTTGCGGTATCGCGATATTAGGATCGTGATAATATTGACCAATGTAAAACGAGCCACTATCATAAACATTATAAAGATAGTCGTAACATTAAGACGATGGTTAACATTCATCAAAAAGGGACGAATAAAAAACTTACTAATGATTTGTATTGCGGTAGTAATGTGTTAATAGCATAGACTTATTATGTGTATTTTGCGTCCTAAGTTAAAATATATTACCAAATTACATTTTTTGTTTGTCTGCCATAGAATTGTTTCGTGTTATGTATTGAAATAAAGAGCTTATAGTTTAAAGGTCCGTCGCATTTTGTTTAATGTTAATTGAGCACCTTTTGTGTTTGGTAAGGTGAGTACAGAAGGCAGAATAAATGAATCCAAGTTTTGAATTTTGAAATTACCCAAATGTTAAGAATCAAAGAGAATACAATAACTACGTTATAGGAGACGGGACTTAGCAGGTACCTACTTTAAAACACAATCAGTTTATAAAACACTGTAATTCACTGTATTACCAACAAAAAGTCACGTCAACATCAGTTTTGACAAAAGTGCCAATCTAAAGAGGCTGCTGAGCCATGTATTCATTTTATCGATGTCGATTAAATTTAGGCAATTTGGCTGGTGGTTTATATACTACCACCATTTTTCCGCGTTAGATCGGGCCAGTGTTCACATTTGAATCCAACGTAAACAGGAATTGACCAATTTGGACAAATGTGATCATAAAAAAGGAATGAAAGGCTTAACCATGCATATTTTATATATTTGCAAAGAAGTAAAGAAATGATGACGAATAATTTAATTGATCAGAGACGAGACATTTGTAAAAGAATAATATTTATAACGCAAAATACATTTTTTTCTTATTTCAGTTTCTAAATTATTTGCTAAAAAGCATTTTTAATTTCTTTTTTCGAAACAAGCTATCACCTCGGGTCTGCATTTCTTTGTGCAGTCGAATAAGAAAAATACAATATTTTATTCACACCGTTCAGTTTTTAATTGTGATTCTGAAATCCATGACTAGTTACCAGACCAAAACACAGCCTCTCATTTGGAAGTTTTGGGTACGAAAACTCATTGGGTTTTCCGCCTAGTCATTGTTTCTAAAAAAGAGTTATAAAATATTTTTTCATTTAACTTTATTAGTAGGTATATGAAGAAATTTTCTGCGATCTTCAAACGACATTTTAAAATTAACATTATTTTTTAGTTTTTGCACATTTTTTTAATTAATTTAAAGGTCCAATATGTGGTTGGGTAATGTGTTGTAAAAACTTTACATTGCCCACTAACATTTATTTACATGTAGTCCGTGTATGCGCAGTCCTTGTGTATAGAAGGTTAACGCTCGACGAATGCACTTTTAATACCCATTGATATTTATAGAAAAATTATCACCCAAATTTATTTTTCCGAGGTAAAGAGGGGAAGTAATATTTTTATTCGTAATTTTGTTCCTTTTAGTGCCACACTGGCCACACTCAGCCACAGTCTGTATTATCCATAGATTTAGAATTACATCCTAAATCTATGGGGGATACTTTATCCTATGACTTTATCTGAGATGAGGCGTATTACATTTGTCAATATTATCGTGATCCTAATATCGCAATATCGCAAGTCAAAGAGAATATAATCACTAAGTTTTTCGCAAGTATTGAAAGGGGCTATTACATTTGTCAATAATATCGTCATCAGTATCAAAATCAGTATACTCTTGTTAAAGAGTATTTATATTCTTTGATCAGTATACAGTTGAATTTACTAGAGTGAAGTTGCAAAGAGAATATAATCACTACGTTTTATGAAGTTGTGTTTCACATTCGATTAAAATTAAGTTAATCCGAATTTTATCCGAATTCCGAGTTTTCCCCGTGTTGGTCCGGGCTTCTTTGCAGAATAGACCATCTGCCTTCCTGCCAGGCAGCTCGTAAAAGGCGAGCATAGGCTTACCGTCACTAGCACCGTGACATCTGACTAGGTGGTAGAGTTTCGCAGCGACTCGCCCGGATTGATACCACCGCTTTACCCATTTCTGCTGCCATAACGTCATGACGTGTTCCGGTTCGGAGGGTAGGGTAGCCGGTAAACTTACTTTTGCTCGAGGCCTACCATCCCGACCTCAGGTTGGCAACGCACCATTACCAACTTTGGTGTCTCTAGGCGCCGGAAATTTCTTACCATCAGGAAATCCGTCTGCTTGTTTGCCTTCCAATATCATAAAAAAAAATTTACATGGATGGAATAGTAGTAGTAATTGTAGAAAAGCAGCTATAGCAATAATATTAGCGCAAGCGTTGAAAACCAAAGAGAAAAGAAAGTGCCAAGCTTCTTTGCAGAATAGACCATCTGCTTTTCTGCCAGACAGGCCGTAAAAGGCGAGCATAGGCTTACCGTTACTAACACCGTAACATCCTTCTAGGTGATAGAGTTTGCTTGCCGTTGACGTGTTCCGGTTTAGAGATACCGTACCCCCCGAACATCCCGGTCTCAGGTTGGCAACGCACCATTACCAAATTTGGTGTCTCTAGGTGGTAGAATTTGTTACCATCAGGAAATCCGTCTGCTTGTTTGCCTTCCATTATCATATAAAAACACACTTAAATATCACACGAGAAATTATCTTGGGCGGCGATGTGGACGATTTCGGCAATTATTTTAAAATATTAATGTTTAGGGTTCCACAAAGCTGGACACTTTTTTATATTATAAGAGAATAAATTCCTTTAAGTCAGTGGTTCTCAAACTTTTTTAAAGACGGAACCCTTTTGGAAGCGAAATACTTGATGGAACCCTACAATAAAATAATTGTTTTTATAAGTGTAATTACTAAATATTATTTACTTCACCAATTGCCAAGAACAATAATTGAAAACATTAAAAAAAATCTAACTAGTGGGAGGTATGAAACTGTTTTTTATTTTTCATCAATTGGTTGATATCAGGTTTGATGGAAGAAAGTTTGAGTCTCATATCAGCTTCGGCGTCCAGTCTATTGCGATATTTTGTTTTCGTGGCTGCGTAAGTAGAGAATCCTGTTTCGCACAAATATGTAGTTGGGAACGGGAGAAGAATATCCAGAGCTATTTGGCCAAGCATTGCATATTCATCTTGGATTTTGCACCAAAAATCATTGAGAGGCGTCGTTTTCAATAGTGACTCCATACTTGTGTCTGATGACATTTCTAAAAGAGATTCATATATCTCGTTTGACATGTTTTCAGGCTTTTCCAAGTTGGGTTTAAAAGGATTATTAATCCATGAATTCACTTTAATTGTTGTATTGTGAACTGAGATATTGGACCAATTCTTCAAACACATCATCTTCAAACATTTCTGAATCGTTTTCGCTAACAAACTCACTGAGTAACGTAAAACTTTCTATTTCTTTCTTACCAATGATCCAAAAATCTAATTTTCTTTTAAAAGCAGTTATTTTATTATAGGCCTGAAACACTATTGTCTGTTTACCTTGCAACGATAAATTCAATTCGTTAAGTTTTTGAAAGATATCCGCCATAAAAGCCAATCGGAACAACCAAGTTTTATCATACAAACGGTCCTTCAAATTAAAAGAAGTATCTGCTGCAAGAAACATTTGTAACTCGGCTCTAAGTTCAAATAGCCTTGTTAAAGTTTTACCCCGAGACAGCTATCGCACTTCTGTATGGAGCAGCAGTGTTTTATGTTTGCTGCCATAATCTTCACACAATAATGAGAACAATCGGGATTGTAGTGGTCGTGATTTGATAAAATTAATTATTTTTACCGCTTCATCCATAACTAATTTTAGATTTGACGGCATTTGCTTCATCGCAAGTGCTTGTCTATGCAGAATACAATGACTGGAACTACAATTAGGCGCTTTATTTTTCATTCGTGACACTGCTCCTGCTGTTTTACCTGTCATCGCCTTGGCCCCATCTGTACAAATGTCAATGCAATTGTTCCAACTGAGATTATTTTCTTCAAAAAATATATTTATTTTATTAAAAATTTCTTCCCCGGAAGTGTTTGTAAGCAGCGGTGAAAACATAAGCATGTCTTCTTCAATAGAACTTTTATATGGATATCTCACAATAACCAGCAGGATAGCCAAACCAGCGACATCAGTCGACTCGTCCATTTGCAATGCGAATCGTGTATTTTGTAGACATGTAACTAGTTCTTGTTTGACGTAGCTTGCCAGATCATGGATTCGTCGTGAAACTGTATCGTTTGATAGCGGAACAGTAGAAAGATGCTTTGCAGATTTTTCATCAAGCATACATTTTGTTATGTCTAATACACAGGGTTTTATTAAATTTTCAGCGATAGTGTGCGCTTCACCTGCTTGTGCAATGCGATAGCTAACTAAATATGATGCCTCCGTGGCCTTTTTGTTGATAGTTTGTGTTACATGCATCATATTTTTTTGACTTTCTAATAACTGGTCTTTTTTGCTAATAAAAAATTCTTTATTCTTGTCTTTAGACTCGGTGTGTACAGTTTCTAAATGGCGGAGCAATTTGGCAGGTGCCATGGAACTATTAGGAAGCAGTTTACTACAGAGCATGCAGAGAGGTGAGCCGTTGGAATCAACAAATCCGAAACTGATATAAGATTCATCATACTTCCATCTTTTTGTCTTTGAAACCGTCGAGCTTGACGTCTTGGCATCATCTTCTGGATCGGTGATTGCTATATTCTCCGCGCGCACTGCTTTTGAACATTCAGCGTCATTAAAAGATGTTGCAACACGTTTAACACCTTTAAGCCAACGTTCCATTCTTCTTTATTTATAATGTTACACGTCAGGATAGTGGGGTTTAAACAATGCACAATCGTTACTGCGTATAAGAGACTAAATTTAGTACCTACAGTGAAGAAATGTATAAAACTGAGACAGCAGAATACAGCAGGCAGTAAAACAATGAACACTATTTTATCGCTAGCGAGCTTGTAGGTAAGTAGGTAGTAACTTATCGCTTCGAACGCTAATCGTCAACTGACGTAGAGTATTGTAGTCTTTGAACTGACGACGCGCGACGCGCGATCGCCGCTTTTATAATAAGTCCTAGACTCGATCTCAAATATTCTCGAAAATACTCGAGTCGGCATCTTTGATAAACAAAAAGCAAAAACAAAGACAGGAATTTAAAAATTGCGATGTAAACAATATCGACTTTATCCTTTGAAGTTAGAGTCGAAAGTCGCTTGTTGACAACTATAGCGTCTAATTCAGAGGCGGCTTTTATCAAAGAGACTGCGCACTCACAAGTATACTACCCGCTCGCTTTGAGTTTGTCGCTGGCGATAGGTACGACGTCCGAAAAGTAGCGTCAGCAAAACATAATATAAAAATATTTTTTATTTAGTTGTAACAATAAAAATTGTCTACGTACATATTTAGTTAAAACTATACGTTGTAAATTTTGTTGTCACGTGGGGGAGGGTACGCGCATTACACAGACCTGCAAACTTAGAGCGAACGGGTTGTACAAGTATAACATTGTTGATACCAAACTTATGAGATATTGTACCAGCTAGCGTTTTGTCCCGGCGCGGTCGCGGAGTCCGCGCAGCCGCGGAGCGACTAGAGAGAGGTGTTTTGATTTTTTTTTTCAAAATTCTTGCGGAACCCCGACGGAGGTATCATGGAACCCTAGGGTTCCGCGGAACACACTTAGAGTATAGCTGCTTTAAGTCATTATTTCCTTCGTTAACATTACTGTCAACGACGACGAAGCGTATGCATATTTCGTCATCGTCACAGCTGTTCCGTCATGGCTGCAAGCGAATACTGACATGAAATATCTCGATGCGCTTACATTTCAATAATATTGAAGCCACGCTCCCTGAGTATCTTGGATTTCAAGATTTCCAGAAATCTTGTGATATTATCATGATACTGCGATACAGGGTATTACACAGTCAATATTATCGCAGTATCGCGATATTATTGATAATGTAATAGGGTAGTATTACAATGGCTACAATCGGTCTTTGAAAATACCTCAGATTAAGTACCTATTACTTTACTATCTGAGGAAAATACTTTCCGATGCTCATGCACAGATTACTCCCATAAACATGCTTTAAACCTTTAAACTAAAGTAGGAAATGGCAACACTGATCAATATTCAGTAATGTCATTGCCTCATGGTATAATATTGAAATTCAAAAAAATAAAAACACTCTTGATTTTTGAGGTTATGAATTATTTATTTGTTGAAAATTATATTTTAATTAATCGACTCTCCCCTAAATCTTGTTTTAAATTCTACTCATAAAAATGAGTGATTTTATTCTTAATGATAGTGACACTGAAGTAGACTCTGATGAAGAGGTTAGAACAATTGCTGTTTTTTTTTTAAATATTTGTTAATTTTACATTGAAATCTTGTTCTTTTATCCTTTTAAATATATTTTTCAGTTGCAAGAAGCCTTTGCCAAAGGTCTACTTAAACCTGGTCTAAATGAAGAAATAGAGAAAGTAGATAAAAAGTATGTTAATAATGTAGCAGATTTAAAGGCAAAATTAAAAGAATTTGAATTAAAGTTGCCATGGGTGGAAACATTGGACCTGGTTACTTCTGTAGCTCCTATGGCGCCAGATGTTGCTTTACAATTACAGCAAACAGCACAGAGGAGAAAGTACGTATTGTTTATGACATGAAATTTTAGTATTTAAGCAATAAGTTTGGGTCAACCTAATAGTAAAACCATTATACGTACTTGTGATGAAAATATGCACTGAAAACGTTCGGCGTTACAAATTACATTGGTAAATAATTTAAGACCAGTAAAACTGTAAAACCGACTCTACTTTGGTACCTCATTGTTTTCTGATAATTCTTTTTTCAAAAGATAACTGATAATTCCGAGAGTCTTACACAAATTGTAGCAAAAATTGGACCACCTCTGTGCACTGTGGGGCAATAACCCTACCTTAAAATCACATTAATTATTATGGATCCTAATATTTGGTTCTTCCAAAGATCCGTGGACCCCATGGGGTCCACCTGGACCACTTTGGGGCTTACTGCTATAGATACTCATTAATAGAAAATTAATAGATTAGATGCTTATTTTTCAAAAAGTAATAATAATGAAATTTTTTAACAAATAATTTAAATTGCAAAATTAAAACATTTAGCCAAATAGTAATGTTTAATTACTATCATAACATGCAATTTAATAATATAGGAACTAACTTCAATACTATAGCAAATGTAGACTAGAAGGTCTCAGTTTAAATCCAGTACTAGGCTATGTTTTTGGATTACTAAATGTGCAGTGCAGAAGATAGACAATAGAAGTCAAAATATAAATTATATGTGATGTAAATTAAATCTTTTATAGAAGTCAAAATATAAATTATATGTGATGTAAATTAAAGTAGTAAGTAGCCTGCCTTTACTAAAATAATAAAAAATATGACAGGTTGCACTCCAGGAGTGCTGGCAGAAGTGAAAATTTAAATATTAACTGTGTGCATTTTTGATATTTTGGAATGGTTAGGGAATAATTTTGCACGAATTTCTTTAACTATCAGTATGAAAGTACTATCATTTATGTGGTAGAATACAATATTTATTTATTGCACTATTGTACACAAACATGACAACATGAATATTCACGCGTGGCCTGCACACTCAGTCTAATTGAAATTCTTACGAATTTTCGTTCAGGTCATGTGTCCTGAAGCGAATTAAGAATTTTTTACCCATTCCAAAAAAAGTGTGCAATACTAAAGAAGTTTTCACTTCAATAATTTTGATCTTTAATTTTGGAGAATTATTTTAGGAATGTACAAGAAAACACCAAGGGCAATCACATGTATGACCCAACACAAGATCCCGTATTAAATGAGTTCAAAAGAGAAAATTTGATACACCGTCAAGCACAAGCTGCTGTAGTAGATGGGATAAAACGGTTAAAAGACTTGAATATTCCCACTAAGAGGTAATTGAGTTTTAAACACTTTCATTTTTTTTGTTGTTAATAATATTGAGCTTAATGAAATGAATCTATTCAAGTTATGAAATCAGCTGTTTTATAATTTAAGAAGAAAGTAATAAAGAAAGTTCAAGGATCTAACTGTAACAGAATTATGGCCAGTTCCCGAAACATGTTCAGTTCACTTAGGTTTAAAAGTCTTACAGTAACTAAGGACTAAGGAGAGATAAACCGTAAATTTAAACGGATTTGCTTTTTGGTACCTGGCTGATAGTGCATAAGTTTAAGACTAATTTTATATAACCTTTGTAATAAAAAAATCCCATTTAACATTCTAATTCTTAAATTTGGTGCTTATTAGCTCCTGTGATCACCCAAAGTACAGTGGGCAATCTCTTATAGGTATTCTGCTAAAGAGTTTTGTTTTTTTGGTCAGGATATGTTGCTTACTTTATAATGAATGACATTTAAGGACATTTAATTCCCTCTAAATAATCTATCTAATATCTATATATCTAATGATTTAAGTAATTATTACTAGTTCAATCATTTTTAAAATATGTTAAGTTTAAAAGTTAGAAATATGCTATTGCAGAAGTTTTTTTGTAGACATTGTACTGCTCAGAAACTGTTGTGGAATAGTGTAAAGGCTATAATTTTACATTTTTATCTTGTTGGATGAATTTACTATATGAACACAACTGTTATTTATTCATTAACTTTTATTTTGACGCAATCCAATCAGGCCAGATGACTATTTTGCTGAAATGGCCAAATCAGATGAACATATGCAAAAGGTTCGGAAGAATTTAATGGCGAAACAGGCGGCTCAAGCTCGGGTGGAAAAGGTGCGGCAGTTGAGAGACCAGAAGAAGATAGCAAAGAGAGTTCAGGTACCTATATTGTTTTGTACTTTGATACCTGATAGAACAGTATCACTAATTATACCAATTTATTTTTGTATGTGGGCTCCTGTTTTAAAAATCCGCCGCATTAGCGGCATAGTGTGCGATGCTCCATACAAAATGCGTGAAAGCGATCTAGGCGGGTTATTCCACTTCATTGCGGCGCGTTCCATTCTGCGCTATTATTTTTGGCAAAAATAAGTCTCGTTGTAGTGAGCCTGCTGGAATTCTTTATCTTATCTTATGTTGAGATTCGTTTTTGGAAGTCTTTCACGAAATCTTTCTTGTGGCATATTCTACAGTGCTTGCTGTTGTTGAAAAAAATACATTTTACTAATTTTACAAATTAATACTTGTTTTAGATTGACACAAAACTAAAACAAGCAGCAGATAAGAAACAAATGTTGGAGCAACTGAAACGGGTTCGTAAAGGAAAATCTGCAGATTTAGACTTTTTAGAAGACAACAGAGGTAAGAATAATCCTAAGGGCAAAGACCCTAAGAACAAAGTTAACAGAAAACGCGCCATGAAAGACAAGAAATTTGGATTTGGAGGTAAAAAGAAAGGCTCTAAACTAAACACTAGGGAGTCGTCAAACCAAATGGATGGATTTAATAGTTCTGCAAAGAAGAAACCTTTCAATTTCAAAACTAAATCTTTCAAGCCAAATAATAAACAGAAAAATCAAAGACCTGGAAAATCTAAGAGAAAAAATGCTAAGAGATAACTTTGTTGATAGTTTTTAATAAATATAATTTGATACACATAGTTTTTACTTACCATCCTATTCATAGTTTTGTATATAAGTATACACAATTATAATATATATACTCTTTATAAGATTGTAACGGGTCGCCTCTAGCGATCCAGGTATCGGCCTGAATTCCATGAGGTTCGATCACCTAGTTGAGCAACAAAAAGAAAATAGTTTTTCAATTTTCTTATAAAACCATGTTGGTCGGGCTGGGCTGGCATATATCACATATATTATATGCCCGGTTGACAACAGGTGTGCCTCCTATCAAGAAGCGGGTCTTCAGCTAGTCGTGAGTGCCTTGGTTGTAGCACCTCTACGTACCATTTTGGCTATAGGGGCGTGAAGATATATTTTTTTATAAATATGTCTTTAATTAAGCACTTTGCAAACGATGGGCGGAGTAGCAACGACGTTCTGAACTGCCATTGATATAATAACTCGAGATGCACATTTGGCACTTAAAGAACATCCGCTGGGCCCTATTCGAAATTGCTTGCTCATTTTAATAGTTTTGTGTCGCTCGCATCACTGCACACGAATATAATAATAAACAACTATAACGAAATGAATATAATAATAAATTAATATAATAATATAAAAACAACTGTTAGTGAAGCACCAAGTATGGATAACATTTTTGTTCGACACCGACTACCCGAAACTTAGTAATCGTTTTGTCCCCTATATGCGTTGGTAGTATTCTCTTGTTAAAGAGTAATTATATTAAAATATTATTTAAATACGCAGAATACAACTTAGAGTAAAATCCTTAACATCGTGTTTTGCTTCTTTTTTCTCTCTCTTTATAGTTTGTGCATTACATACATTATGTATGTATATTATTATCATACTATTTACATATATATATAAATGTATTATTTATTTATTTAATTTATCATTACTTTATTGGTAATATATGTATGTTATATGTATTTTTGTAATTCTGTGCTTATTATTATTTGTATGTATATTTAATGCACTTTTTATGAAGCCCTACCTTAGTTTTTAAATAACTTAAATTGTCTCCTTCACCCTAAGGTTGTCTGGCAGAGATCGCTCTGATGCGATAAGACCGCCTTTGTGCACCTAAGGGCCACTTGCACATTCCCGGGTTACATTTGACACTGAGTTAAACTGTCAAATATAAGGTGATTTAACCCGAGTTAGACGTTAACTCAATGTTAAAGACTTAAACCAGGAACGTGCAAGTGGCCCTAAGTCAAATATTATTATAAGTGAAAAAGTGTGTATTTTTTTTTTGTAAATCTTGGTGCATAATAAAGTGTATTCATTCATTCATTATATTCTTTGGTAGTATATGCCCTTTGTGCTATCTTGCGTCGAAAGTGACCGGCCCGTCTTTTTATTCTTTCTTCACGTTTTGGCATTCGCGTTAGCATTTTGCCATAAGTCATGGAGAAATTTTGCATCAAATTTACCGAAATCAAGAATTAATTATATAATTATAATATAATTAGTCATAAGTCGTCAATAAGTCATGTAAGTCTTGGGTAAAGAGGTGGCCTCACTACTCAAGCTCATATAGTGAGATTTTGCGGTCATGAGGAAGTACACGATACGCTAATTTCTTCATGATTATTTCATGGATTTTCAAGGAAGGAGTGCTTCACCTACCTGTAGCCGTACTACCGAGTGAGTAGCACTCCTTCCTAGTTCTGCTGTCCGAGTGCAAATTAAACTAAAAGCTAGCTAGTGCAGTCTCCTTAAACTTCGTTACCTGGTTGAAGTAGGACTCAATCGGGCTCTATTTCCCCAATTCTTCCAAATCCCCTAAAGTCAGAAGAGCAACACTACTGCTCTCAATAACTTAGCTTGTCGGGAGGAAGATTCTGCCTTTCGGGTTACACACGTGTGTTTTTCTCTTTTCTATAG
>NJDD01001684.1:225979-254353 GCA_002245505.1 Calephelis nemesis | reverse complement strand
GAATGCAAGCTGTAATTTCTGAACTACAAATCCAACGATCTTGATATTTTTACTGAAATATCCCGTTAGAATCTAAAGTTCTGTACTTTCTGCTCTCTCTTCATTAAACAAAAAGCCACATTTATTTTTTAACATTTACGCCTCTTTTAAGGAACCCCATGGGTAGATGGAAATGCCAACATACAGCCAACTACGTAGTAAAGTTTCCAATATCATAAAAAAAAGCCAAATCTTCGAGTTCATATGGACCTAGATTTGGTACACGTGGCCGGAATTCCAACATGAATTTTGTTTGCTGAAAAATGTTCTGAATGGATGTATGGAAGGTAGGTACACCGCGGATGGAGAAAGGTGTGAGAATAGTGTGATTTTGAGCGAAGCGAGGTTTTGAGTCGAAGTACTAGAGTCACTTTGCATATTCTATGCTTATCCCAACGTTTCTGTATGAAAAGAGTTGGGTAAGTATGTCAGAAAAAGTATGATAGTAGGATAAATGCGGTCAAAATGAGAGCGCTACGAAAAATCTGTGATGTAACGCTGAACGCAGACCCGAGAAAGTTTCTAGTCCCCGGCGCGGCCTGTAGTCGAAAAAAAGGAGAGCACAAATGATAATAATTTGATAGTGCGAATAGAGGGCCAATGACATTTTAACACTAAAGTTTTGTACAACAACCTGAGGCTTTCCTTGGCAATTTTAAAGTCAAGTTGCCACTCTTCTTTTTCACTCTACCTACTCTTTGGGACCTGAGTAACAAACATCCACCTGACACGCTCCGCCCCGTTGTGCGCTTTAAAGAATTATTACCGTGCTCTGTGATTTGCGTTATCCTTTACAAGTATACGCAATATGGACCTATTACCTATGAAACTACCAAAGATGACTATGGATAATACCGGAAATAAAATTAAACACTAAGGATAGACACTCATTTTCAACATTTTTGTTTTCAGGCTTTCAGGCTCCTCTTGGATTATTGATATCTATATTTATATCATTGTCAACTGCGGTATCTACCTACTATCTAATACATATAACTGAACTATCAACGCCAAATATACCTAGCACCTAAAGTCCGAGTCCGAGCGAAGTCCGATATAAAAGGTATTGAGCACGCACGGTAGATCTTATTGTATATAGGTAATTTTAGAGCCCTTGTGTGCAGTGCCCTAGTGTAGGTATTCGTGGACTATGTGTTGTGACTAGCTTACACTAAAAAGCTAGCTTTTCACGGTCTGTGCTTATGCAGAATATCACGCACAGCCGAGTAATACATAATAAAAACTATGACATGTAGGTATGTACTACCGGGCACACGTGATCCTTTCCACAACGTATTGATACAGGCTGGTCCACGTATCTTCATCTACGATGCCATGGATGCTTCGACGCCAGCTTTATGTATTTAATACGCCTAGTAAAACAACAAATAAATATCTTCGTATTTTGTTGATATTCCACTAACCAAAACTTGAAATTTGTCTCTGCTTCCAATTTTTACACTACAATTCGCTTGGGAAAGCTGTGTTTTTCGAGAGTTAAAATTGTTGCGTTTATACTTACATCAAGAATGAAAAGGCTGGCTGGTGAAAAGCATTAGAATACTTTCATTTTTGAGAAACACTTTTCATTAGGTAAAATGTGAATATGAAAAATATAGAGAGAAATTAAAAAAAATCTTAATAATTGTTCATTTATTTGACTTTTTTGGCTTGTGCTTCACTTGGAGTGATTATAATTACCTTACTTAAATTAAACGTTAAAAAGTAATAATAATAAGCTATCCAAAAATAGAAAACACCTAGAGCACAGTACACTGAAGTAAGCATTAAAGGTAGAAATGGTAGAATCTTATCTAACCGTAAAAATGTATGTATGACATTCTCATAAATAAACACTACCATTAACCCATACAAGTACAAAGATTGATACCTATTTAACATTGGTAGAATTAGGAAATCACGTTTTTTCAAATGCTTTGGTTTTGCAGTTTCATATAATTTAGACAAATTACTAAATGCCAGAGACACGTGTGTAAGCAAGATAAAAAGCTTAATTGTCATTAGATTCTTTGGATACAGCAATGGGAAGAGAGAATAATGTCCCACCGTAGATAACACTAAGAATAGTCTTGCATCAATGTCGCCCAAAACTGATAAAAAGCTAAAACAACGAATAAGATTATAAATAAGTTGTTAACATTAACCACCTAAAATAGGAAATACTCAAATCAATTACCTCAAGGGTATTATTATCATAAGGATGGCTTTTTCATGTACATGCCATCCAAACATGAAAGAACACGTCGCACATACTACGAGACACCTAAAAATAAAAATAAAATATAAGTAACTAAAAATACTAGTCGTCGCCCATTGGTCGAAATTCGACCATAATAAATTTGAATATCTTCTTATAAGAACGCCATCATCATTTCTCAATACCAACTACTTTGTTTCCAAACTTTTTTAGCGCGCCATCTGTGATCTTTTATCGTTATCATCAACATATTTGTTTGTGTGTGTCAAATGCATGGTAGTGTGGGTAATGTTTTATTTATCGGTTTAATGTACTTTCTAAGCATTATTATTGAAAATATTAGCATTCTGCACTTCTCCTACACATAAACTATAAGTGTGCCAAATTTTACGCATTTTGTACGCGCAATTTTCGTAAAGAGGGGTCCAAAGTTTTGGCAACACGTACTACAAGAACAGCCGCGGGCTTAAATAATATTTCTAAAATAGATCTTATATCTTTCAAAAGTTTTACCTTACAAAACTCATATTTCTATATCTTCTGTCAGCTCCCAGATACCATAATTTAATCAAAGCTGGAACCATTGACAATACTGTCAACATAAATGTTATTTTTGGTGTTATAGTTGGCAGCACCGCATGATCATATTCTTGAACCAATCCTCCAGTCATAGAAGCAGAACTTGTAGACACGGGTATTTCAAATTTCACATCTGAAATGCAACTTTCAGTATTATTATATCATGTCTTTTACGCTTTCACTACTGTATTGGCCTCAACTTGCCAGTGCAACAACATTTTTGCATTTTCATGCAACATTTTTGTTGTTGAATATTATCACCTCATCTTTCAATTTGTTTGCCTAAAACTTTGGAAAGTATCTTGTTTGACTAAAACTTTGGAAAGTGGATACTTAAATCTTCCACAAATCAAAATATCTGGTAAATAAATAAATAAAGTGAACAATAAATACTATGTGTTAACTTTATGTATTAAATTCAAATTACTTACACAAGTGTTGTAAAACTTTATCAGCAATATTATAGAGAGCCCAAAAGTTTGGAGCCCAGTATGCATGACACAACCCTCTTTTAAAGGGGAAGAGTCTAGAAAAAACCTAAAAACATTTCTAATGTACAAAAAGCATAAAAAGTTAATTAATAACTAATAATATTGTAAAATAAAAAGCAAACAGTTGAATTAATATTTTAGATGTTTAAGGTGCCATTAAATAGCTAAAATATTAATGGCGCCTGCGATTGACACATCTAGATTATCTAGATTCAAATAGGCAGAATTCACCTTTAATATATTTAGCCTGTGAGACAAAGAATATGACAGTCTTTTCTACACAATCCACTTAGAGAATTATATGATTCATTATTTCCTTTCAATGATACATTATTTCTCTATCAATAGATTTGATGATCAATTTCCACAACAGATTGTCAGGATTGTTACTACCTACTTATTCTGATGGTAGGGTGTTTTCTAAAAACACACTTGTGCAAGTGGTGTAACACTTGCACAAGTGTTAGTGTTAGCCCTGGATTTGTAAAACACTATTAAAATCTTTGTTGTTAGTAGATGAAGTGTACTTTCCATATCAGAAGTTGTTTTTGCTAGTTTGATTTTTTTTAAAAGTTGCCTTAATTCTTGCAATATAAATCTTAATTTGTAATACGGATTACAACCATAATTTATTATTATGTCAACAAAACATTATATTATCTAGAGCAAGATTCTGTGGTGCTTATCATAAAATGAAAACATACCTGTGGTAATTGATAAAGGAATGGTCCAAAAGAGCAGGCAAATATACCGACAACAGTGATGGCAAGTTTCATCAAATTTTTTAATGAAAATGAATAAAAAGCTGTGTGTACACCGTCAGGAGATGAAACTGTAAAGCAGTAGGCTCTAAGTAAATATACAATGTACACAGGCGCTATGTACAAGTAAATGTGCTTGAGATTTAACAATATTGTAAACCATACTGCTGCTAAAATAAATTTTCCCTGTAACAATAAAAGAAGATAATTAAAAATAATACTATCTGCCCTGCAAGGGATTTAGCATTAAATATAATACATTTTAATATATACTAAATACAAATTTAGGTAATTATTTAATCCAATTTTTATCAATGGATACTACAAGGTTAATTTCATAACAAAAAAACTTAGGTTTTGGAACAGTCTATACATGTCCAAACCCAGGATCCAACTTATTTGTATTGCCAACAAAGAGATGCAATTGGTTGAATTGTTTATAGTTACAAACACAAGGTAATGGAGTTCTGTGATGAAATGCACTTTACAGCATACAACAAATACAATTTGTCCCATGTCGGTCCAGGCTCCTTTGCAGAATAGACCATCTGCCTTCCTTGCCAGGCAGCTCGTAAAAGGCGAGCAAAGGCTCACCATCACTAACACCGTGGATTCTGACTAGGTAGTAGAGTTTAGCAGCGACTCGCCCGAATTGGTACCACCGCCTTACCTATTACTGCCGCCATAACGTCATGACGTGTTCCGGTTCGGAGGATAAGGTAGCCGGTAAACTTACTTTTGCTCAAGGCCAAACATCCCGGCCCCAGATTGGCAATGCACCATTACCATCTTTGGTGTCTCTAGGCGGCGTGAATTTCTTACCATCAGGACATCCATCTGCTTGTTTGCCTTCCAATACCATAAAAAAAACATCAATTTTCCTTATTATTGTATTCCAGTTGGAAGCAAGGGCAGCTGGTAAAATTACTAGCACAAGATGCATTAAATTTAAATTAAAGTATTGTTTCTTATTTTTTATCATTATAAAATACTTACTGTTGTACAACTTACTTATTACATAATTTCATAATTGACTTACCTTGATCATATGACATATTGAAAACAACAAAAACCCGTATAGGAAACCATTATATTGAAAATGAATATGGTCAATCATTAACAATCCAGGGTTGGCAACCAATAAAATAAATACAAGAAGTTTCCCATTGTTCACAAGTCTTGAACAACTGGAAAAATAAAATTAACTTTTTATTTTTATACTTTAAAATTATAACATTGTATTTTCTAACACAAATTATTAACAGTTAAAATATTGATAATATATTATGTTGAGATAGTACTATTATTTATTTGTTGAATAGTCAGCTTACATGCATAATGCCACTGCTACTGAATATTCACAAAATTTGGATTATTTTGCCTACATTAACAGGAGTTTGTGTGATGACATAATATATGAGTGTATTTCTTATAAGAGGTTGTACCTACCTATTGTAGGTATCATTTTTTATTCAAACAGTTTAGTTTTTGCCCAATAATAACAAGTAATGAAAATAATTATAGCAGTTTTCTCTGGTGTTTATGTAATGTAACCAGAACTATTTATTTAATTAATATTAGTTTTGCATGTCATAGTCTTCATCACATCTTGGAGCTTTTACAGCCCTAAAATTACCATTCACACTTTCAGAATGAAGACCTTATCATACCTGGTTTATAAAAGATCAAAAAATTCTAAATTATCAACTTTTACCCTAACTTTTAGCCATATTTCATGTGTTCTATAAACTAATATTATGTATTTGACTTTTAGTAGTCACATTTGTTTTTTTTCGACTTTTATCTCTATAATCAATTGATAACTTAAGCTTTAATGACTGCAACTCAGTTCTTGGGAATTTAAAATTTCTTACGGTTTATTTGTTTACTGTTTTAAACTATCATCTTTCATTTTCTTAAATTTAATAACTAGAATATACTTGCCTTTTTGCTCCATAAATATATAATATATCCAGTAGTATGACTGATAATCTTTGAAATAATACAGTCATAGGTGAAGCATAATCTATGTTCTGTACATTCAACATATTAGGATCAAAAAACTTAGCCACCTTGGAAAGCAAAAATTCTAGCCATGCGAAAAAAGGTGGATAATCTAGAGTCCATTTTGAAGTGGTATCATTGTACCACTGATCCAATGTGAGATTATTAGTAATTGCCAGCCAGTTTCTGTGGACTTCAAAATCTGTAGAATGACTAAAACAAATTTTTAATAAAAAATATTAATCTATATTTATATTTAATATACAAATGAACATTTTTTGTACTTACTACAACGGTATAAAAAATATTTTTATCGCAGTTACAATTAAAGAAATGGATACCAGCATTTTAAAATAAAAATTGTAAACTTAGCAGCTATATCAATAAGTTCGTCACGTTACATATGTTTATGATTACTATTTATTTATATCCGAAAATATTTTAACACAAATCCATATCACTTTCAATTACAGTATTTATAACAGAAATATCAACAACTAATAAACATTTATAATGAATTTAAAAGTAATTCTGTCTAAAATTAAACGAAATCGTAAAATATAACGGAAAATAGTAAGCAATATCCTGTTAATTACAAAATTTTAAGTACAATATTTTGAAATTAATTGCAAACAAAGTTGAGGTTACCTACTACATATTGTATTGATAAAAATAATGACACCCGTCATCCACTTCACAATGTACAGTACTTATTTCAAAAATCGTACTCCGCTCGGAGTAAAGCTAAAAAATATGTTATCAAATGGGACTATAGCTTTAAACGTACTACAGTAACTTCATTAGAAGATCTATGAGCCCGTATTCTGGCCAATACAGTAAAATCAATTATCGAAATCAAGCAAAAAATAATGGTATTAACACCATCTTCCTAGCAGTGTTAGGGTTATAATATTTTGGGCTTGCCCTTAGTTCTAATGGCTATTAACAAGGGAAAAGTAGATAAATGAAGCATAAACATTGTTTTGAAAATAAATAACAAGCAAATAATTTATTAATCCGAAAGACGCAGCAGCATGGCCTTTGATCTTAGACTAACCCCTGAGGACAAACGAAAACAAAAATAAAAAAAAACAGCGAGTTTTGACGCCAGCGTGAGTGAAGATGGTCGTAGTTTTTTCGTAATTATTGAACTTTGTATATATTGTGAATAAAATCAGTTAATTTTAGTGGCAGTTACTTAAATTTTGTTTAGTTAAAATGTATAAGTAAAACAGTTATTAAGAAATAGGTGTATCGTGCATTTCCTCGCTGACGCCAAATCTTACTAATTGAGCTTGAGTAATCGCTTTACTCTACACCTTGACATGACTTTGACTTATGACCTTTGACTTACGACTTATAACCTAAAATGATTTGTGATTTTTAAAAAGAATTTATTAATTACCGAATACGTGGCAGCATGGCCTAAAGGTCTTAGCCTGCCCCAGGGGCAAAATTAGTCAAAAAAACTAATGAAAAAACAACAGCCAGTGCTGCCAACTTAGTGGATTTTCCACTAAAACCAGTGGTTTCCACCTCCCTATTAGTGCCAAAATATTCCTTTTCGTGGCTGGTGGTCTAGCGGTGTAGTAAAATTGAGTTTCATTTCTTTATACGCTGGTATTACCCGTCTTCAGTCGAATCGGTATTAGTTTATTGGTATGTTCTACTCTCTCTACTGTTTGGATAATATTGTGGCGAATGGTGTTAGCCAGTAGGTACAGATGGCCATCTGTGGCCGTCGTATATAACAGTTGTTTGGTATAATTGTGTTAGAATGATAGTTGTTGTATATATGTGAAAGTTAACACAATATTGATGTGGCGTCTAATTTTAATAAGGAATTAAAGGATTGTGGCACAGTTATGGTTACCACATACCGTGTCTATGTTGGTTGAATACTCAAAGGTCTTAACACATTAAACACATGTTTAGCTTGCTAGGAGCTCATATAGTACACACTTACACGCAATATAATTTTTTTAATAATTTTCTAATTATTACCCTCTTTTTATGAACATTCACGTTTTAAATAAATTTATCAACCAGCTGACCCAGCAAACTTCGTTTTGCTTGACATTAACAGCTACCACACAATGTTTGATGCTCCGATAATAGCGCAGTCTGCCGAATCCAATGTAAAATGTTCCAAAATCCACGACTCCTTACAAATAAAAAAATAACTAAAAAACATTTTCCGGTGGACCAAATTGTGAAAATAAACCATTTTCGAATCCCCTTGAATATAACAAAATGTATACTGATAATATCAGAAACAAACAAACAATCAAATATCGAAACAAACTCCTCGGCAACCATACCTTTCATTATATTTGGTTAATAATTATTAGTTGTTTTACTATAAATTCTTTTCTACAAGAAAATCTTTCACACTATAATATGTTTTATCTAACAATAAGTCAAATACCTTCCTTCAAAATCTTTTTAATGGAAGAGATTTGAGATTATCAGGAATTTGGTTGTATATACGAATGGACATGCAGTAAACATTATTTTTATAAATATTAAGTTTTTGGTTCGGCACATGCAATTTCTTACTATTTCTAAAACACGAAATTCCCAACGCTTCAGCATTTGTTTTATACAAATGATAATGTTTTTTTACAAATACACATACAGCCAAGATATACAAACAAGGTAAAGGTAAAATTTCAAGTGTAACGTATGTATGTTTAATCTTTCTATATTGTCATTTTGTGTGTTTATTCTTCGCTAGTTGATGATTAAATCAAAGTCACAATAATTCTAACAGTTTATGACAAATAATTATACGTTGAAGTCCTACAATGAAAAAGTATTTACTTAAGTAGATTTTTTTTAAATTTCCTAACATTGCAGGTAAATAAATTCACTATTATATTTTTATAATTACATTTCATTCTCATTTTTTTTTCATTAACAATAATAGTCTTAGAAATACTAAAACGAATTTGATAAACCAGTCCCAAAAATACAGACATTTAAGTGTTCATCAATCAAATGCTTGCATCCGTGAGCAACGAACCAGAGCTTCATCAAGTGCTCAAGTCATCGTACACGCATACACATACACCAAGTTCTTTCCTTTACGAGGTAGGCAGAGATTATCGAGTGTCAAATGTCACAATCCTTTCACATTCATTGGTCTTTTCATATTCATGCCCCAGTATCGAAGATTCTTGTCACCATTGTCGGATAATGACCTAGCAATATGGTCGTGGAATGTCAACCTAGGTTTTCCCAGGTACCTACATCATTCCTTATTCGCATTACATATCTGTTTTGTCAATCTTTCATCTGTCACTATTTCTACATGACTGAACCATAAGCATGCACTGCTTCATTTTTACACAAACTTTTTTCTTTTAATCCCTCTCTCGCTCTCTCTCTGATCACACTCATGTGAATACGATTAGAGATCGCAACTCTGCTATTTCCTTTGTGATGAAGGGCACTTCCATAAAGTTAAGATAAGCACAGAATTATGTAAAGCTAGTCTAGTATCTTGACTCAATCAAAACCTTGCTTTGAAATAGCTCTTTTTACTTTACTATTTCTATATACCACTTATTTAAATAACTGATACATTTCGTAACACAAATATTTAGTGGAATTATGGTGGTTATTAATGTAGGACCATCTCTTGTTAGTTTTTTCTGGTGGTTTTAAGACATAGCCCTGTACTTACATGTATATTATTATACTCTTTGAAGACATTTATCTAGTGGAAAGATAGTTTCACTGTTGGCAACACTAGTCACTTCACACTTGTCAAAAAATACTTGAATTTTCAATTTCAAACGAAGCAAACGAAGTAAATATTTATAATTTATTATTTACATAAACGTTTATATCTAGAGAGAAAACAAATAAAGTTCTTAATTTTGTGCACGAAATGTATTTTCGCTTTTAATTTATCCTAGATATATATTGATTCGCCGAAAGAAGGGTTCTAAGCTAAAAAGAATTTAAAAACTGTATTAAAAACCCTCAATTATTAAAACTTATATTGTATCAGACCTGTTTTACGCTAAGCTTTTACACAGCTTTTGCGTACCGTATATTGCAATTTAGGTATAAAAAAAGTATTAGGTATAATTTTTTAAATAGTATTAGGTAGGTGCTATCGCAATGTTTCACTGTGGTATGCGGCAAGTTGAGGAGAAACATATTGCTAATCAGGTGGATCTAATGGTTTGGAGCAATCGTCTTGACCTACTTGCTTTAAGCAACTTTAAAGGTAGGCTTTTGTCAAATTTTGTTATTGAGATTGAATAGTTTGATTTGTTAGTAACATTACTTGTCGCAACTTGGAAAACTATTAATAAAAATGTTTGAATAATTTGTTTTGTAGGTGAAGTTCAAGTACACAGACTACACTGGCAGAAGGTTTGGAATTTATCTCCACCTAAAGAAAATGTTATCGTGCAATCAATGGCATGGAGACCTGATGGGAAGGTACTGTTTCAAAAGTTGTAGATATGAATTGCTACTACTTTTTTTTGTGACCCTCTGATTATATTTTTTATGTTACCAGAAATTTAGATTTTGAGATGCAGGTATTAGTAAATTAGTATGTGTAGTTCATTTATAATAAAACAGGTTGGCACAAGATGGTGTAGAAAGAACTTTATTTAAGGCATTTAATCACAACAAGTTTTTGTTATAGGCGCTGGCTATTGGATATAGTTCTGGAACAGTAGTTATAGTTGATATTGAAGACAAAGAGACCATTGAGAAGTTAAATTTTATTGAGGAGTATTCAGAAGAATTTTGTGAAGATAATAACTGTGGAATACCTTGTATTACCTGGACAGTAAAAGCTGGCACTTTAGAGAGTGCAACTGAGTATAACTTATATGTAAGTAAAGTTAGGACCTTTCATACATATTATTTAGGCCATGACTGCACCCAAAAACTAAGCTCTACTAAACTAACTCACCCCCATATCCCCGAAGAGGTAGACAGAGGCACAACCAGGGCACCCACGACTAGCCGAAGATACTAAGTCCCACAATGTGATAGGTGGCAAGCCTATCGCCCACCCGCATTTCCACATTTCCCACATTTCCAATCCCGACCAACATTTTTTTATTGGAACAATCCAATTTTCTTTTTGTTGGCCGACCCGGGATTCGAACCCGGGACCTCATGCAGTCAAGTCCAACACCTGGACCGCTAGACCACAGAGGCGACTTTTTAAGAGTAATATTTGGACCATTTATTGAATTTGATTACTACTTTAATGCCTTACCCAGTATGTGTGATTACATAGGCCTTCATTGGAATAAATGTGCATTGTATTTTTGAATTTATCATTAATAATTGTTAGCACCCACAGTCAATAAAAAAATAATTTATATTGAAATTATGTTAAAATAGGTAACTAAAATTTATTCACAGGAAGATGCTTCTATATTTTTGCCTAAACCACCATCATCAAGCAGTACATACAAAGGGCAAAATAATGATGAAAGTACAAAAAGCCATAAAATAACATTTGATCAGCAGATTAATATGTTAATGGTTGCATATGGAAATGGAAACATTCACCTGAGAGTATATGGCAGATATCCACTAGGCACCTTACACCTTACCCAAGTGACCAAAGATGAATGTGGTGAATATAAAGTGCTAGATATGACATTGGCTGATGATTTTAGTTGTATGCAAGTACTATATTTAGATAAAATAACCAACAATATATATGTGTCACTTATAAACACTAGTGTGCTATCAGCATATTCTGAAGAAATGTATATAGTGGCAAATAAACATAACCAAATAGTTCAGCTAATATCTCATCTAGATAAAAGTATGATATCTATAACAGAAGCTTGGGAACATATTTTGCTCGAGATGGACACAAAAATGGCATATTATGCATCATCGGTACCTGAAGGTGGAGTTTCTGCAGACTTTCTTGAACTTCTAATGTTAGGTTTGTATTAAATTAATATATTAAAGGTTTGTCAGGATCGTAAAGTCTGGCACTCGATACTCTCTGCCTACCCTGTAAAAGACTTGAAAGAAAGAAAGAAAATTATTTATTTGCAGAAATATGTGTGTAAATGAGATGTTAAGTATATCAACATATTCTACCATATTTTGGTGTGCAAATATTTTAACATTTATAAAAAATATTATTTAATAAGGTACATATGCTTTAACTTCTAAGCCAATTGTTTATATTTATAACTAGATTAATTATTTATTACCAAAACATTTAATAACTATAATTGAATTTAACCCTGTCTACCGTAAACTGCCACCGTTTCGAAACCTAGCCAGACAGGAGAAGAAACGGCGAAACAAACTCCTCGGCAACCATACCTTGCATTATATTTGGTTAATAATTATTAGTTGTTTTACTATAAATTCTTTTCTACAAGAAAATCTTTCACACTATAATATGTTTTATCTAACAATAAGTCAAATACCTTCCTTCAAAATCTTTTTAATGGAAGAGATTTGAGATTATCAGGAATTTGGTTGTATATACGAATGGACATGCAGTAAACATTATTTTTATAAATATTAAGTTTTTGGTTCGGCATATGCAATTTCTTACTATTTCTAAAACACGAAATTCCCAACGCTTCAGCATTTGTTTTATACAAATGATAATGTTTTTTTACAAATACACATACAGCCAAGATATACAAACAAGGTAAAGGTAAAATTTCAAGTGATTTAAAAAGTTGTTTGCATGAATGCAATTGGTTAACACTACATATGGCGCGAATACACTTTTTTTGTACTCTAAAGATTCTAATTAAATCTACAGAATTTCCCCAAATAGGAATACCATATTGCAAAACCGAAGAAACATACCCATGATAAGCTAAGAGAGATGCATCCAAGCCTGCTACTTCTCTTATTCTTCTCAATATGTATACAAACCTATCAATTTTATTGCATAGAGATTCAATATGTGATTTCCAATTGCAATATTTATCAATTTTAACTCCTAAGAAGTTGGTAAAATATACATTCTCTATAAAAGTATTATTTAAAAATATTTGTAATTTTTTTGTTTCTCTATAGTGTGCCTGAAATTCGACTAATTTCGTTTTTGTAAGATTTATTTTAAGATTATGCTCATGTAACCATTCTGCCACTTTATTTAAAGTTACATTTGTTTCTTTAACTAAATCACTTCTATTATTACACGTGATGAGAAGTGTAGTATCATCGGCAAATAAGACAGAATCATGGTTAATAGCATCAGGCTGATCATTTATGTAGATTAAAAAAAGTAATGGGCCTAAAACGCTACCTTGTGGTACACCGCAGTCATTAAAAAGATAATTTGAAGTGTAGACCTTTTTGCGGTTACCATTTATTCACTAACACACTGTTTTCTATTTTCTAAATAGCTTCTAAACCAATCTAACGATTTACCTCTAATACCATATCTCTCAAGTTTTGTTAACAAAATTTCGTGTGATACAAATATATGTGTAATACAGAAAGTGGATACTTTTTGCTATTAAGACATTCAGTTATTTTCTTAACTAAGTCAAAACATGCAAATACTGTAGACCTGCCTTTTCTAAATCCATACTGATTATTTTTTAATAAGCATGAAGCTTGGCATGAAGATATGTACATACATATACATGTATTGAAGTTTTCTCAAAGTCTCCTTTCTGACTCAATGTCTCATCTGGGCCAATTTTAAATGAATAGACGTTATATCTCCAAATAGGTTTAAAGAGGTAACCAAGGGGTTGTTTTATGTGTAACATCAAGTTAGATGTTTGAACATGGCGCCAGTAAAAACAGTCCTAAAACTACTCACTTGTATATAAACCAAAATTTACTAAAAAAGTTACTAGCATAGGAAAATTAAAGTTATGTTTTAAGTAGCCTTTTTTCAACTTATTTAATGGTTATTTTTTTTGGATATAAACTTGGATCTGTCTGATCTAATGTTAATTTACTATTCAACAACTGGATTTAGGTACTGTAACACGGGGGACGTGTTATTTAATTATTTTACTATAAATGAAAGGACTTTTACCTTTTTAAAATGTTATAGTATATTTTCTCAGTATTATTTGCTTTACATCTTTTATGATACGTTCTCAATCATCAATTGAAATTTTATTCTCTTTTTTCATTCTGCGTTCTTAATCTTTTTTAAAATTCAAAAATACTTTTTAAACGGCCAGTAGAGTTTGCATCGTAATGCAACCTCTACATATGCCCGCGCCTTCTTTAAAGAAATTATTTCTATCAGATAGAAATAATTTCTTCTAACCTTACCTATGGGGGAGAACAAATTAATACAAAATTGATGTTGAAAGAAGAACCTCACTGTAGGTTTAGTTTCAGGGAAATTTAATCCCTAAAACTTGATTAGACCAAAAACCCCCGAAGAAAAAATCTAACCCTCCTTTCATACATCATTTTCAATCTAGCTTGCCTCAACTTATTTACAATTATTAAATTGACAAGAATAAAATTCATTTGAATACACAAATACTTCCCTATGCTGTTTTTCTAATAACACCCATTTATACACCGAAAATCGTCAATTTTTTAAAAGAAACATACTATGAACTTCAAAAAAAATCAAACATATTTATGACTTACGTTTGCATAAACGGATTATAATATGTGACTTTCATATATACTGTCAATTATATCCGACTATGGATATTGGCATGTCATCAATGAGAGGTCTTTGACGGTACCATCATATCTCATACCCAATATATAATAAACAACACTTAAATTGATTATTGGATACATCTTATATTCCTTTCTCCTTCTATAAATTACAAAAAAAAATAGGCAAAATCTTTCAACTTAAGTAAGTTTGAAACTATAGGAATATAATCATTATCCAACAAAAATAAGTCCCAATAAATAAACTTTATATTTATACAATTTAAACAATTCAAATTGTATGATTTTTCCACCTCTCGCTGGTGATGATGGTCGTCACGTCATGAAACAAAAAAATATATATTAGTTTATACATAATAATTAACATATTAATCAATAAATCTGCAACCAAGTATCTTCATGATATAAGATTTTCCTTGAACATTCAAACAGAAAATATTCACTATAACTAAAACGAAATCATAACCCCCATTATTGTAAATAACAATAATCCTTTTATAAACAACTTGCTATGACATCATTAATCCTTACCATTTGTCGTATCTTAAGCAACAAACCAAATCACTCCTTAGGTACTCTCAATTCCTTTAGGTGAGTTTAGTTTAGTTAGACTAGGATTTTAATACAAAATCCACTTTCAGCCTATGGCTTTAAGTAAGATTGTCTAGTTCTAAACACATTCCATCTTTTATCTATAATCTCTTGTAATTGATTAAAAATCATACCATCCTTTTATTTAAACTCTCCATTAACTTTCCATTATAACTTTTGCGTTTACCTATTTCCAACACAATAACCTATAGGACTATTATCCATTTTATATTTTAATCTGCCTTTTATTTAACCTTTTTTAAATAAAACATATATTTATTCTATTTATTGTTTAAAAGAATTATTAAATACAATTGTATTTACAATGACACTTTGAGTAATGTATTTCTTTATGTCACCTTAATAAATATAGGAACTTTTCCGTCATGAAGTTTTTATAATACAAAATCCACCTAGTATAATCTTATTCGTTATCAAAATAGTTTTATCTCGTTATCTGTTATATTTTAAACATCCCTATGTACAAATCTTTTAAGCCTATTAACATGGACTACCTGTGAATAATTTAAACTACCATTGATCTTCCGAATCTTATAATTTCGGCTATTCAAAACTTGTAATATTATATATGGACCACGATACAACCTGTTTACCTTAAAAGTCTTACCAATAATTCTTCTAGAAGTAAAAAGCCATACCCAATCACCTACTTCAAATGTCTGCAATGTGGCTTCTCTCGTTCTTCTCTTTTCTTTTTTTCTCTGGTCCGTGCATAAAATATTTGCATTTTTCTATAATTTAAATCTGTATTAATATTATTTCTTACTAATCGTAAATGACCAGCAGCACATGGATCATAAAGCAATTTTCTCATGTTATTCGTAAGCAACCTACACCATAATATACACCGTAACCAATTAACTTTCCAAAAATCTTTACCTATTAACCGATGAACCACGATCAAATCTTAAATATCTTGAACAAAATTCATCGCTATGTTTACATCCATACATCCTATCATTTTTAATATTTATTCTATTTATATTGAAACCGTCCTTTTTAACGTCCCTGACCTTTGTCATCTCTTTTTTAATAATTTCGCGCTTAGCTCGCGGAACCCTACATGGATAACTACGTATTGGTCGTTTCTCTTTCATTTCGATATTCTTTGCAATCACGTTATACTCACCTACTTGAGAATTATTAAAATAAAAATCTGGAAAAGAATCTGATAACTTATCAAACCTTGTTTTCTCTCTCACAGATAAATTCTCACCCAATTCAAACTTCTTGGTTTCTACCTTTTCAAGGAAATACAAATAAGTTTCTTTGTTAATATTTGAAGAAGTTACTAAATCATTCCTATCTATTTCCTTCTCAAAACATATGCGTTCTTCACCACAGTTAATAGTATGACTATTAAAATCTATTAAAATACCACATTTATTACAAAAATCTATTCCTAATATTATATTAATGTTTATATTTTCACAAACAAGAAATTCCATTTTGGTCATGAAATTACCAATCTTTATGTGTAGGTCTATTTTTCCTAATACTCTAATCACATTCCCATTTACAGTTTTTAAATTGACTTCTGTTTTCTCAAAAATGCTACCCCTTGGACATAAAACCTTATTAATACACGAAACAGAAGCTCCTGTGTCTAACAAACATTTAAAAGTGCCAACGTTTAAAATATCTATAGAAATAAATGGCCTTCTACCTTCCGATGTCTTCTTTACCATGTCATAAGCGTTTATGTCGCAATCTTGCTAAACCGGCTGCGATGCTCTGCTAATTGGTGCTTCGCCATGCTTCCACTGCTGTTGACTTTTTTCAAATCCATACTTAGAAATACCTTTTTGTTGGGGTGTGTAAACTTGTTGATAATTTTTCCGAGCCTGTGTAGACCATGGACCCATTTGATTGTGGTATTTTGACCATTGTGCATTAGATCTAATTTCTTTACTTCTATTGGAACGTCCATCCGCAAATTTATGTTCAAAATTCCTCGGCGATGGATAGCTGGTGTATTTTGTTTGGGGGATTGTTGGAACTGGTGTATTTTCACATTCTTCTATTTGTATTAAAATTTGTTTTAAATCTTTCGTTGTTTTGATGATTGACAGCGCTAATTTCCTTCTGTAAAATATGTCAGAGTCCTTTCTAAATTTATTGATTATAATCTCATCGTCTGTTATTTTGGCTTTTGCTGCCAATTCCATTACATTATAATAAAATTCTATTATGTCCTCTTTATAATTTTGCTTTCTATTATAAAATAGTTCTAAGTAGTTTGTTTTCCTGCTAAATTCTTCTGATAACGCCACCATCAAGTCTCGATACGAGTATTTCTCATTTTCAATTTCAAAAATATTAAAAAATCGTAAAGCATTTCCCGCTAGGAATGAGGGAATCAATGCTTTCTTTTCTTCGTCTTCATATTTCTTTAACATGAAGAAGTATTCAATTTTTTTTTCTAAATTCTTTAAAATCACCCAATCCTTCGGATTTTTCGTTATCTTGTACCATTTTCATTTCTTCCATTTCTTTTTTTATAAAAATACTACGGCGCCTCCACCAATTGTAACACGGGGGACGTGTTATTTAATTATTTTCTATAAATAAAAGGACTTTTACCTTTTTAAAATGTTAAAATATATTTTCTCAGTATTATTTGCTTTACATCTTTTATGATACGTTCTCAATCATCAATTGAAATTTTATTCTCTTTTTTCATTCTGCGTTCTTAATCTTTTTTAAAATTCAAAAATACTTTTTAAACGGCCAGTAGAGTTTGCATCGTAATGCAACCTCTACAGTACTACTAATTCAAAGTACCAGCTCTATGCAAGAGTAGGACATGTCTGTAAACTTTTTTGTTTAAAAAATGGAGTAACACTTTAATGTACAAAGTAATTAAAAGTTGCAAAAATACAGTTTATGTTTTTTATCCAACTTAAAACACAAGATGCAGGGTTATGACGTAAATAAAGCATTTAACTGATTCTCGCCTATGATTCATACACAAAAAGTGGTCAGATTGATAAGTGCAATCAGAAGACATATATTGTAGATAGAGACTTCTGTATCAATTTTTTTATATCTAAAGCTAACATTGAATCTATGATCCATCAAAATCGGTTCAGATTATTTAAAAATTAGACATACATACATACATATCTCCACGCCAAGAGAGAGTATAGAAAATTAAAATTATAACAAACAGAAATTAATAATTTCTAATAAGACATACTGTTATTTATGTTATGCTGAATGCATTAAGTAAAAGCTGTTATTATTTAATAACAAATATCAATTACATTTCCGTACATTTCTCTCTGCAAATTGGTTTGAAGATATTTATTTTATAACTAAATACTAGCTGACCAGTCAGACATTGTTCTGCTGTTTTTTTTAAATGTGATTTTAGTAAAAATTGGGGTGAGTCACACTTATCACTTAGGGGTATAAGAAATAGATGTTGGCCGATTCTCAGACCTACTCATTATGATCACAAAATTTCACGAGAATCAGTTAAGTCGTTTCAGAGGAGTATGGGCATGAACATTGTGACACGAGAATTTTATATTTTTGTTTTAGGAAATCCATCTGATCAATTAGAAGTGTTTTTACTTCGAGAGCTGACCGCAAAAGGCCTAAAAAAATTTGGAAGTTCAGTTGAATTAAGTTATTCCACTATTCAGAAGTTAGTATTGAAGCAATTGAATATTGTGGGGCAAAGTTTAACTTACTATTTTGCAGAACTGAGAGGTCTTATCAGAGTGCCAGATCGCTATAAGGTAATAAAAAACTTTTAAGGTTCTATTTTAGAGTATAGTATATATATATTCGTCTTCTTAAGACCTAACTAGAAAATGTTAATTAAAATTAAATATAAAATTTAATCACCCCAAAAAAAATAGCGCAAAAACATATTTGTTGTTACGGGTTTGCTCCTACAAGTAAAATAAAAGAAATGATTATTTTTCATCTGCAAATAAGCATTAAAGCTGTTATTATTAGAATGTTCCAACTCAAAAACCAAACTATGAAAATTGGAAGGGCTGACGTCATTCCGCTACGATATACGTAGTTAAGGCCACAGATTAAAATATATGAAACAGTATAAAAACATCTGAAAAATCTAAAAAAACCTACATATGTTCTAAACGACACAATCATACGACAAAGCCCCTAAGCGATTTTCGTATTGCTGCCGTACCGACTACCGACCAAAGGTAGTCGCGTTTTTTCGCAATCTTTCTAAAATTGCCCCGAGAGTGGATACTCCTCTCCTGGGTAAAACCGACGCCATGAGCTTACCTAATTACAATTATCGTTTCAAATTTGTAAAATACATAAGTACCTATTTATTGCAATACGAATGATTTATGACTACCGATAGATGCTAATATAAAAAAAAAACTCGATAGCCCTATTATTTCAACCCTACACTCCTGTAAGTAGGTACTTTACCAACTTGGTTTAGTTTCCATACTTTTCCATGTTTGTACAATGGTAAAAAAGTCAAATCTAGGTGAGTCGTCAATGAATTCCCACAACACATGATCGGGCGCCAATTCATATGAAAATAATGCGCATAAAATTTTGTCGCTGAATTCAACCATCGACTAAATCACAACCACAGCGTTCAACCACATCGCTAACTCAACTGTTTACGCAAACGCAAATAAAGTTATATTTGCTTGTTCCGACGAGCTGCCTAGTTGGACTACACTTAGCATAGTTCTACTTCAAAGGATTTTCTTCAGCACGAAGAAAAAAAATGCGTAGTAGAGTATTAATGTAGTGTCTGTTTACTGAAATCTCAAAATCTAAAAGGTAAAGCTCAGTTGTGGAAATTAGTAGGTACATCAACTTTTATTACATTGAAAATTTATAAAACACTAATTTCAGATTTTTGATTTGGATGAGAAAATGACAACTAAAGCAATAAAAGCATGTTATGCGTTTTTAAACAAATGTTTAGAACTGCAACAAGTGATAGATGTATCAATGCGAAACTATAAAGCTTTTTTCCGGTGGCTCTTCATTGTAATTGTGCGTTTACTTGATGAGCAAACTCCCAGTGAAATAGTCAAGATAACACAACAAGAATTAACACATATTGCCGATTTCTTGTACAATTTCGATAATGTGCAAACAGAAAATAATGAAAACACAACAGAAAAGCCCGTTAAATTTAATTTGGAAAGATTAGGGCAGTACTTGCAAGATCAAAACTTGACAATAATAACCAATGATGAAGATAACTTATGGCACAAATTCCTAAAAGAGAATGCTTGCTTGTTAAAGGATAATGATACAATATTTTCCATGACTGAATTTAAAAAATATTCTTTGGTTCAACAACACAAACACTTGAAAAACGCTATAAATCAAGTGTTTGAAGCTAAGCAGAAAGATATAGGCAAATATTTTTCGGTACTATTTAATGTAAAATGTTACGAAAATAATTCAAACAAGGGATTAGAAAGATTACGTTTCTCGCAAATGTATGATGCATCAGAACAAAAATTTATGATGGCATTTTCTAAGTCGGAATCTACAACAGAAGAAATATATTTTATGTCTTTGGGCATTAGTGAAAGAACTTCTAATTCAACAGCAGGCATATATTTATTTTCACCTAATTTACTACGTGATAGCAATGCTGATACAGAAAGTGATTTTCTCATTCTTGATTTACAATTTTACTCTCCGGAATATTTGTCCATCCTTCTTAAAAACAATAATATCCAAGACACTGTTATATTTGTTCAACTGCCTTTAAAAGTTGCTCTTGAAAACTCTATTGAATTTAATTCTAAGTCAAGATCTCTTATTTTTAATGAAAAAATTCTTAGAAAAGATTTGTCACCTTTTTTGGATTCTAATGTTTATAAAGTACTGGAGAAAATGGATGGTTTTCGTATTGCGGTATCTGGAGGCCGAAAAGTAGCTGTAGTTTTATCTAATACTCAAAGAAAAGTAAGAGTGTTTGAAATGGAGATAAATGGTGAAGATGATGATGAAGACGAAACATTGGATACCACGCCTCTCTCACAAGACACTCGGGCGAGTGAAAGCAGCCAAGATACTCCTGATAATAAAACAGGAGGAAATATATTTTAAGAGTTCAATATAGAAAATATTGGAAAGTTATATTATTACATAGCATTATTTTATTTAAAAGCAGTTGTAAATTATGTGTTCCGTAAAATGTATTGCATATTAATCATTAGCTGTTGCCCGCGTGGTCCCACAAGAACACTGTTTCGGCATAAAAAACTAACCTATGTGTTAATCCAAGTTACCCTCTCTGTGTGTACCAAATTTCATGAAAATCGGTAAGTACAGCAGTTTTACCGTGAAGAAGTAACAAACAGACAGACTTTAACGTTTATAATAGGTATTAATAGGATTACATTTAGAAAAATAACTTACCATATTTTTTTGTGACAAAAGACAACGAACAAGCTCGCGGATCCCCTGATGGTAAGATAAAACTGCAGCTTATAGATACCGTAGATGGAGATGGTCACTGCCCTGTGGCCGGGGTGTTAGCTCAATTGTGCAAGTCTACCGGCTACCCTCCCCTTCGGACCGGAGTATGCCATTGTCCTTATGGCGGCATTTATAGGTAAGCGGTGGATCCCTACCCGGGCCCCTCCCTACTACCAGTGGTCGTGTTGGTAGTGAAACTTTTCGCTTCTGCTCCTCTTATGCCAAGCAAACTGACGGCTGATGGTCTATTCTACATTAAGGACCTGGACAATCTGGTGGTATCAAAAAATATCTAATGTGAATACATGTACACATAGTGCTTATGATATTGCTGCACCTCTTGCATGAGTAGCTTAATCAGTTACACTCAATACTATAATAATGGAACACGACAATGACAAGCACTGACGATATGGTGGTGATGGATTCAATCCTGGTGAGTCGTTGTAAAACTCAGAGCCAATGGGTGCAAATGCGCAGTTCAGATACCTATTTGCCGCGGGCAACGCTCCCTCTGGATTCACATAATATGTCCTGATTAGGTACTCCACCACTATCAGTAATTAATCACGCTTGCACAAGGGTTGATGTTCTGGAGAATAAAACAAATGCGCGAAAACTAAAGGCATTTTAACAAATTTGCGAAGGAAAAATTAAAAAAACATTTTTTTATTTACCCGAGACGGGAATCGAGCCGGAGACCTACTGCCGTCAACACCAACACCGGACCAGAGGTGAGTAAAAATATACTTAAATTGATGTGACTTTTCCCACAATACAGCGAACAGGCACACGACAGTAAAACAACCGTGGCATAGATACTAAAGATGTTATAGTTGCATGATGCATCGCTGTTCCGTAACAGGTGCGCTATGTACAACTCTACATTTAACCCTCCGGGCCGAAACAAAACAGTGATTATGGCCACAGAAATAGGAAAGGTGAACTTTAATCTGGACAAATTGCTGTACAATACTACCAACTTGTTGGTAATGACCCACTCAACGCTGCTCACCTCATGTCAGCAAAGACGCATAACTCATTTTGATTTTGGCTATCATTTCCTTTTATGGTTTTCATAGGATTAAAATATACAGTAGATATATTCAGGGGTAGGCAACGTAGATACCTACCGCCATCGCTGACCCACTACTGATGACAATGCAAATGCCGTACATCCGACACGCCAAAGATCATCAGCCATCTGATAGCAATACTGACAACCACTTCATGTGCTGGCTCATCACATATATGGATATGATATCACAACTGAGTCAAAAATCCTGAACATGTTTAAGTAAGTTTCGTACACTTCAAGAATAATAAAATAAGTCTAATTTAGATGCAAATTACTGCTCGCCACCTTGCCCGCATTAAAAAGATAATTTTAGCACTTACATTAACTATAGCAGTAACAATATACCTATAGGGTAACGTGTCTTGCTAAAATTAATCACGACGTTTACGTTGTGTTACGTGGGGGACGTTGTGGTCCAGGGCTTTAGGCGTGAAATCACAATATATAAACAAATATTACGTCAAGCTCAAATTTCGGGGACACTAACATACTTCATAACACAAAGGTACAGAGGAAAAAAAATGGTCAACTATACCTTATTTGGGGAAAATCTGATTGTTTTGATTCAGAAGCTCATGGATTCTATATTACTTTGCATTGACAAACACAAAAAAACATCAAACCAGTCGTTAAACTTTAAAAATATTATATAAGTTAATGCTCAGTCCAAGTCCGTGTGTTGTGCACGTAGGTGACTTCATGTATCTTCACGCCTTTGTATATCCTCGAAGTGGTTGGCAGAGGCACTACCAGGGCATCCACGATTAACAGAAGACACTAAAGTCTCACTATGATAGGTGGCTAGCCTATCGCCAAGCGGGTACATATCCAATCCCAGGCAACATTATTTTTTATTAGGAAATTGCAAACATACAATTTCTAATGTTTTTTGAAATCCGACCTGGAAATCGAACCTGGGACCTCAAGAAGTCAATTCCGGCGACGGACCGCTAGACCACAGACTTAGGCATACACATAATTTTTTCATAATCATAAAATATTATCTCACTTTCACTTTCAGGAGAAAAGGTGTTTTAACAATCGAATCAGAAATATTTTTAGAGGAAACCACTATTTCTGCCAAAGAACTAACGTTAACAGGCGATAGATAAAACCCCAAACACATCCACTGTTATTTTACTGGGATCCATCATATTTTTTTAGCCTGTACCTCAATTTTTCATTATCAGTTGATTATTTAATGGCCAAAAGCGTCTTTATCTGTGTATAAACAAAATACAAACTACTCCTGACGGACTTCCAAATTTTGCTTCTAAAAAAAAAGAAACTAAAAATATGACATCCATCATTATTTCCCAATTAGGAGTACAACATTTAAATAAAAGATTTTTATTAAAAACACTGACAACCACTTTTATTTAAATTTAAAAATTATTATACAATATGTTTATATATCTAAATATTCCATTTTTCTAAAGCTATATCTCCACCCGTCTCAGTATCAAAATTGTAATTCAACAAATAAAAATAATTTCACTTTGCACTTATAACCGTTAGTAAATTCACATAATATTCTGTTTGACATGTTTCATTTTTTAGTTACATGGTTGTTTGTTTATTTTAATATTTATTGATAAAAACCAATAGCTATTATTACTTTAAGGCTTGGAAACAATACACTTTAATTTGTTTACAAATAATTACAACTTAGGCAACCTAGCCAAGAGTGAATAGGCTTATAAGCTTAGTATTTTGACCTTTGACCCCTTCATCACATTCCGTTAGTTGTACATAATTATTGTGCTAAGCTATTATCTATTAAAAAAACAAATGGAAAAGTTAATTGAAACATAGCAGGTGCTTCATTGTAAATTATTATTCTAGTGTTAAATCCAGTTGTTACTCATACCCTGAAGTGGGACTCCAGGGACTGCTTCCTATTCCTATTTCTCCACAATGAATGATCTTCAGCATCCCAAATGGTTCTTCACATAATTCTCCAAAATCCTAATACTACATATCACATAACAGGAGAGATGAGAACATTAAATCAAACTTGGATGTGGTGTCTTAATTTGGATATTTTCAAAAACAGAGTTAAAATCTGTATCCAAACCCTGGTTGTCTATACCATATATCAGATGTTCCGATGATGGGTTTCTACTTGGTCCTGGCATGGGTTGGCTTATTGATGTTGTGGTTTGATTGTATATTTCTTCACCATCTTCTTCTTCAGTGTCATCAACTAGAAATTAAATTACACATGGTTAAATATTATATGAATGTGAATATATGAATTCTTGTAACTATTTATTATTCTTTATCAAAGAGTTTAACTAAAGGACCAGTTATGAATACTAAAAGCCCTATATTTGACTGCCTCATTGGTCTAAGACCTAAGTGTTAGCATACACGTCCAACGCCACCGACCAACTGCAAACATGGGTCCGATTTCTGACATTTGTGTGATGAATGTTTCTGGATCTGGGAGTATATTAAATTTACTTTAGTATTTATGTAAATATTTCTATGTATTAGTATAAATGGCTAATGCTCATAACAGAAGCATATAATTTACTTACTTTGGAGTTTGATCAATGTGCGTAATTTGTCCAAGTTGTCTAAAATAAATTTTATTAAATAAATTTTTATCGCCTATTTGATTAGCACCCATTAAGAGATTCAAGCAAAGAATATTTTAAACTGTCTAGATCTGCATTGGTATCATCAATCTTATTTCTAAAATATGTATTTGCATTAAAAAGATTAAAATTACATTCAAAAGAAAATTCAGAATGTACACACTCACCTGCTACTATTGTCCTTCCATCATATTTATTCCATTCTCTTCTTAACCTGAAGTAAATAACAGCACAAACAATAATAACCAAAAGGGAAATCACAATAGCAGCTATTTTCACGCCGTCTGCTGCTGTAAATGCTGAACCATGAACAATCATTTCTACATTTCCCACTTTAACTTCAGAGTCATCAAGTTTTCTTGATAGACATTTGTAAACACCAGATTCAGCAGGAGTTACATGCTGAAAATAGAATTAACTGTTTAAAAAATTTGAACAGGCAAATAACACAATATTCTTTTATCCTATCTGTGCCGTATGTGTTAATATAGCCAGTCATAAAAACTAATTAAATGTATTATACATGAGTTAACATATCCTACCCTACCTATATTTTTTTCTGTTGGTTAGATGACATATTCATGAGATATGTTTGCTACTGCAGTAGGTATTTCTCCTTATATTACTATATCTTAATACATAAGTATATATGTATATTAGAGTATTAAATAAATAAAATTAAAAGAACAGCAATCAAATTATTATCAATTGCAAGAGTTCAACCAGTCTTTGGTACTCGCCATTGAACTGCTTGAGATCAACAATATGTTGAAACCAATTTCTAATAAGTCTTTTATTTTTAACTTGAGAACTTTAAAAAACTAATTCTGCTTGTCAGGTGCAGTAAGTACTAAACTCAGTTTCAATTACTACTACCCTTGCTTAGTTTTCTTCATGTAGATCATTGTCCACTAACTAGAATGGACTATCTGCCTCTCTGACAAGACCACTAGTGATAGACTGCAAGCAACCACCATTTAAACTATTCCTGCTGACATGACCATGTCACATTCCCATCTGGAGAGTAGGGTAGCCAGGAGACGCACAACTTGCCTAACGCACCTATAACTTCTATGGTGTCCATAAATCACAGTTTTCTCTGACAGCACCTGTAACATCTATGGTGTCCATTAACCACAGTTTTCTCTTACAATCGGGAGACCTGTGTTCTCGTATGATATAAAAACTTATTTCCAATAAATGTAAAAATTAAATACATCTTTTACATAATACATTCTTAGGTCAGAAAACTTAAATATTTTCAGAGACGGTAGGCTAAAATTTAGCTAAACATTCTCCTGCAGTCTTTATTAATATTTATTTATCGATTATTTTATGAGCAACACATGCTCCAGTTTGAATTTTTTTCATTAATAATTACAACTAAAATTTTACAAGAAAGTTTAATTTAGTTCTACTTACATCTATGTGAAGTTTTCCAGACAACACTTCATATTTGTATTTTTTATTATCATAATTTTGACTTCCTGGGCCAATCACAGTATTCTCATTTAAAATCCAAAGTAAGAAATTATGCTGATAATCATTACTGTCGCAGTTGAGAACAACTTTAGAACCTGCTGCAACTTCTGTTGTAACAACTGGTAGACTATTATCACTTAGTGAAGCCATTTTCCAATTTTTTTTCAATTTTACTCAGTCAAATGTCACAATTTTTCAAGAATGCTAGACTATACCTTGGCATTGTGGTATAATCAGATGATGTTAATGGATTTGTGCCAAGTCTAATTTTATCCTCATATTTACCCAATACTTGTGTAGTTTAATTATAGCTCTTAAGTATATTGAGTTTTCTAATATCTAGTACTTCCACTTGTATATTTTATTAAATGCATAAACACCTCCACACAAAGCACAGGTAGTAGCATCCATATGGGGGTCATTACTACATATATGGGAAGATTTATCTTAGTGTACTCCAATTTTATACATATTATGATTTGTGCTGCCATTTTTAATCCTATAGCAGCTATGTACCATACATTTTTATTGATTGTTCCCCTAAATCTTTCAATGCCGTTACGGCAATGCGAAATCATATGGAATAATACATAGATTAGTAGTATGCTATCGTAAACCCACATAGGAATAAATACTATAAACCAATTCCAATGAGTTCTCGATTCTAATCGCAAGCAAAGTAGGATCAAAAATACTAAAAAAATGAACCAAGTAAAAAGTGCTCTGTGAAGAATAGCCATTGTAACAATGTAAACTCAACGTTTCGTTTTATCTCCACTTTGGTGTTCTTTAGTAAATCGTCTAAAAGTAAAGTAACAGTCCTGAAAGGCACGCCTGACTTATCACTATTTACAACACAAACATTATTTCAGAATAGGTACATCTGTGCGCTGAGTTTTCAACTGAGTCACCTGGAGTCATGGCGTTGATAGCTAAAGTAACTGATACCTATTTTCTCCATTTCATAGAACCACATAAAATTATGAATAGTTAAGTATCTAATTGGTGTACAAAATTCTCGCAGCCTGCTTGACGTTCTCTTGATAAATACTCTTTAACTGACTGATCACTGAGCAAGAGTTCCACAGCTTGTCTTTTTAATTTGTATTTTGTGACCATAGAAATAGGAATATATAAAGAAGTGCAACAATGTTCTATATCAGATTTAGTTGTATAAATACCGTTGGAATCGACATACAACTTAACAACATCTCTTTGTCTCTTTTTAACAAATGTTTATATTATGTACGCCGAAAGAGATAATGACATTTTTATCTATGCTCATTTTGGCGTCGATTTAAATTGACGCCATGACAGTTGTCAGTCTTGCCATGAATCCATATTTAGTGTTCAATTTTTATAGTGAAGTATACTATTACAATTGTCGATATTTTATTTTACGTTCCCAGAAAAGAAT
>NJDD01001684.1:137029-222408 GCA_002245505.1 Calephelis nemesis | reverse complement strand
GAGAATACAATACTACGTAGTACGTACTAATTGGTCTGTGGAACAGTGGATCTTTGGAGTTTGGTTCAATTCAATCTTTGAATTCAATCATCAATGTTGTCAAAAATGTCAACGTTGTTTTCATTTTTTAGACTTTAAAATCGCAAATCATAAAGCTTCATAAAGTATTTGTAGGTACCTATAATACGTAGTATTACTATTTAATCTGAGGTACCTATTTATTGTACTACTTTAAAATCTTAAACACAGATGTTAAAGTCACAGACTAGTAATTTAACTACACGTTGTTAAAGTAAATACTAAATATCTATAGCATTGTTTGTTCATTTATGTAGGTAATCAATTTTTAAAGTCCTTTGGCTAGAGAGTGTAAAATTGATTATAATATTTTGTCAAAGCCTTCTTTTATTTAAAGTTAATTCATGTTGAATTTATCGTTCTTTGATTTTAAGACTGTCCACCTTTGTCTACAAATAAATCGTCTCTAAAGTGATATTTTCCTTATTTTTTTATATTGACAAAAGGTATGAATAAATATGGCAGAAGAAATGAAAAGAACTTTACTTAAATGCCTTTCTGAACAATTGAGTGAAGTGGAATTATTTAAATCAATGTATCCAAATGATAATGAATTAATTTTATCAGAGAGTGTTATTGTTAATGTTAAAAACTTTGTTGATGGTGAAACAGACTTTATGCCTAAACATTTAGACTTCATGTTATATCTTAAAGTTAAATGCTATAAATTGGAGATTTCTGTAAATTTGTCGAGCTTCTATCCTATTGAAGCACCAGATATAACAGTCAGATGTAATCAATTAAATCGCCAACAAGAAACAAATTTAAACTCTGGGTTACGTACATTTATCACAGAGAATCATAATGGTGAAGTGTGCGTATTAACAATCATATCATGGATACAAGAACATGTTGAAGGGTTAGAAGATTTAGAGACAGTAGGGAACATTATACAAAATGGAAGTAAATGTATAGAAGTAAATGATAAATTTGTCAGGATATGGATATTTTCACATCATATATACAGCAAGAGGAAACGTGAAGAAATATTAAGTTTAGCAAAAGAACTAAACTTGACAGGATTTTGTTTACCAGGCAAGCCAGGCATTATTTGTATAGAAGGCAATGAATCCAGTTGTAATAATTGGTGGAAAATTATTAAGTCACTAACTTGGCAGAAAATTGGAATTAGAAAAACTGAGATATTTGATGAAACAGAACGACAAAACCAACAGAAATTTCAAGAATTTGAAGAAATACATTTCCAAAATCCTTCTTCAAAACATAGTAAACATGCAAATATGAGCGAATTTTCCAAATATATAGAGAAGCACGGGTTAAGCCATGCATTTAATGAGATATTTGGATTAACTATATAAAAAGTTAAATTTTGGTTGGGAGTATTCGTTAGGGTGGCATACACATGAAATTATAAGAAAAAATACATCTCAAGTACCTATTCAAGTTTTACTTTAAATGTAGATGTTCCATACATAAAATGATTGCAGTGCATGCAGTTATTTTACATATAAAAAATTTGTCAAAAATGTTAATGGGTATTTTGTATAACTGACAGTACAAATGCTAGTGTTACTGTATACACAATATGAATTCTAGGATGTTATAAATTCAAGATAGTAAGTATTTACTTTACCCTTTACTAGTGTCCTACCCCGGCTTTGCATGGTTATGAAATATACATATTAACCTTCCTATTCAATCACTTTATCTAATAAAAACACATCAAAATCTGTTGAGTAGTGTTAAAGATTTAAGCATGCAAAGGGAGATAAGGACAGAGGAAGCAACTTTGTTTTATACTATGTAGTGATTATGTATTTAAATTTTATGGTCTTTGTTGTGCTATCATCACCAAAAAGATATGGAATCAACCCCAACTCCGTATCTTTTTGGTGAGCATCGCTGGGTAAAGTGTACATCAAACAGCTGTCAAATGATGTGTTTTATATTTGCTATCCTCAGTGACCAACAGAATAGCCGCACTTGTCCTGCTGTTGTTTCCGTGTAAAAATTTGACAAAATAAAATTCTCTATTTAGGACTGACTTTTGCTATTAAGTTTTTTGTGTAACCATGTCCAGAATATTTTTTTAAGTTATAAAAGTAAGTTTAATAAAAGTAAAATTTTATTTTGTTTTTAAATTTTGCATTTTCTGTGCCTTATTCAAAACTGATCTACCTGGGATTTGTTGCCACTGAATATAAAATACCACAGATGTATAAAGCTAGAGCCCCTGACGCAAAAACCTTTATTATTATATAAAACCTGAAAGTTTTTCTAAGCCTATCCCTAACACAGGTAGGAAAGATCAAGGATTATGAAATTCGGGTGACCCCCACTTTATTCTTTCGCTTCACACTCGGTACTTTGACAGGTAGCAAAGGTGTGTAAAATAATGCCTCAAATTTGTTAGTGTTAAGTTTAGTTTTTCGATATTTTCTTTGAAATAATATTAGCAATGACATTATTCATTGCCAGGAACTTGGTACGGTTGCAACCCTCTGCCAGACATCCCTTAATCCTATTAATATTATAAATGCGAAAGTTTGTAAGGATGTGTGTATGTTTGTTACTCTTGCACGCTCGAATAGCTGAACGGACTTGTCTGAAATTCGGAACACAGATAGATTGTGACCTGGGTTAACTTATAGGCATCTATTAATCCCGAGCGCACAACGGGTTATTGTGAAAACGCTGGCGAAGCTATACATATACTATGACACAGTATAAGAGCAGGAACTTATATGTGTTACTTGGAGGACTATTAGAAGATGTTACCTAAGTAGCCAGACAGTTTTAATAGATTTTACACCTTGCCAGACATACTGGGAGTCTTTCGTTCTATCGGGGTAAATGAACTAAGTACTATAAAAATAAAATATACAGAAGACGTGACAGCATGGCTGAAAGGTCTTAGCCGATGAATGTGCCAATTGTGAATTGAATGTCGTTTGTCAAACTACAACTGTCAACAGAGTCAGTGTTGCCACCTTAGTGTTTTTTTAACTAGATTTAGTTAATTTTTTGTATGTGACAGTTATATATAAAAAAACGTATATAAAATTTAATGATTTTTAGTTATGTTTAACGAATCTAAAAAAATGAAGACAATGGATATTTGCAGCCCTCTCTGATATCAGTCTGGAAATTTCTAAGTATGTGGCAAATTAACAATAGCATTTCTTGTGGCTACTTGTACGTTCCTAGGTTTAATATTTAATTTTGAATTAACCTCTAACTGGGATTAATTTGCTTTGCATTCGACAGTTTAACTCACTATTGAATTTATCCCTGGAACTCGCAAGTGACCCTCACAAAATTAAACAAGCAGTGTTATTGTTATCGCCATTTTTTCTAAATTCATGGAGTTTATTCAATACATGTTTCAATTCACAATTAATTGTTGCATAGAAATATCCACTTGCACTTTATAACAAATATTCATTGATATTCCTAAAAAATAAACAATAAGTATATGCTTAAAAACAAAGTGAAATATCTTCATGCCTACATCCCCAAAGAAGTAGGCAGAGGAATAACCAGGGCAGCCACAACTAATCAATCTCGATCAGTGTTTATCAATCTCGATCAATTTCGAACAATCTCTATCAATGTATATCAATCTCTATCAATCTTGATCAATCACTATCAATCTCAATCAGTCTCTTTCAATGTATATCAATCTCGATCAGTGTCTATTATTGTCTATCTATCTCTGTCAGTCTCTCTCTCTCTAAAGAGACATAGAAAGAAACATGCAACAAACAAACAAACAAACCTCCTCGTTGGTCGGATGCTAGCGTACACGCCCAGAGCTACACCGATCAACCGCGAGGCTCGGGTTCAATTCCCGACGGAGGCAGACATTTGTGTGATGAACATTTAGATGTCTGCATTTCCGGGTCTGTTTGTGTATTAAATTTATTCAGGTATCAATATAAGTATTTCTATGTATTGGTATCGTTGAATAACACCCATGACACAAGCATATAATTTGCTTACTTTGGGGTAAGATTCAATTTGTGTAATTTGTCCAGGGATATTTATTTATTATTAATTTAAACATTACATTTCTGAAATAAAGTAAATCGAAAAAAAAAAGAGATGAATATATGTAATCCTACACATTTTTGTATTTGTGTCTCTTACCTGTCGTTTTTCCGTTGCATCCGGTGTGAAATCACAACGATTCTAAAGAAGTTTCAAGTCCGAAATGTATTAAAATCAGTGATAGCATATAGCAATTTGTTAAGGTCAGCTCATTGTAACACTTCTTATGATTATTAATTAATAGTACTTTTATAAAGCGTATTTTAGCGAACGTGTACATATGAACAATATTGATCCTCAACCAAATCTTTGGTATTAATTTTAAACAAATTGCCCTTGGCATAATTCCATTTCATTGAATATTTTTAGAGATATCTTAGTTTTAAGAAAAAATTGTTACGAAATAATGCAGTATTTACTTGCGCGTATGTCGCGTAAGATGTAGCTGATTGGCTCGCGCCAGGAAGAAACATTTTTTTCTTATCGCTCAACTTTTGTTTGAAGTTATATATAAAATTATTTTCTTGTGTTTTAGTTTAGCTAAGCGACATTATTAGTTTTAAAACTATTATTTATTTTAATGAAATTACAAGAAATGGGCTGGGAAAAAAGCAAATTTTTTTTAAACATTTGATAACGAGACATTTTTAAATATTAGAAAGATGTCTGTTTTTATTAAATTATAGCTTATTAAAGTTTTCCACTACCTTAATTTTCATAATTATCTACACGACGATATAAGAAGGACCGCGCCTTTTTCCCTAATGCTACTGCAACTTTTGTTGCCGACACAATATGTTTATCTCTTTCACGTACATCACTTTATCACGAGACAAAATAAGTATGCAGTAAGGCGAAAAAGAATATTATTCGTTTGCGCTCCCTTTTATTATTTCAAATTAAGATTATAAATAAATATTTACAGAGTACAGTTAATTTTTAGCTATTTTATGTTAGTGACTAGTGTGTATTGTTTCTTTGCTCATTATTTTCACAATTATATTAAGTTGTATCTAAAGCGTTGTTTTTAATTATTTATGGAATTCTAGTGAATTTATTTCTTAAAAACTACCCAGTAAAACCAAACGTGGTGATATCTTCGTCCTCAAGGTGGTATCACTACCACAGAACAATCACTACAACAGAAAATAGGGATGGGCAAATGAAAGAAATATATCGATATTTGATATATCGATATTATTTAAAGCTATCGATATTTATCGATTATCGTGTAAAAATATCGATATATATCGAAATATTAGCAATCCGTGCAAGTGAAAGATAAGCTCTTCGGCTCACCCCATTTCCAATCATATCTCTAGCTCACTAGTTTTAAGATTCATTTTCGAACGACTAAAATACCGATTCACTGAGCCGAGAGTAAGCGAGAACGTGCTATACGATAGTTTAAATGCGTAAACCATTTCAGAGATAGAGATAGACAGATATGGAGCTGTTTCTGTTCCTTAAAGTAAAGGATAGCATTAAATGCAAAATATTAATGTGCGACTGACACAGACTACTGTCAGGTACTAATCGACTTGGTTTGCGAATGCGGTCTTAATCGAGAACTGAAGTGGAACGAGAGCTCATAAATAAATATCAAATTTGATATCCGGAAAAAAATATCGATTTTTGATATATCAAGATTTAAAATATCGACGATAATTATCGATTATTTATTGAAAAAATATCGATATTTTGATATATCGATATTTTTAACTCAATCCTAACAGAAAATATCGGTACGATAATACTTGTGGATCGCAGTGATTACAATTTACTGCAATATTGTTAAGACAAAAATATATTGTCAAGCTTGTTGTAACAAAAAGCATTAACTTTTTTCACTTTCTTGTTTTGCTACATAAAACATGGCTCTATCTTTAGAGCAATTTGTTAATAATGTTAGGACCTCGTCGGCATCAGGTATTAGTAGTGATAGTTTTTGGAAATTTAATGTTAAATGCAATTTAATTAATTTAAACTTAATTAACTAATTAAAATGTTATAGGAAATTATCGGGAACTTAGTGAAATAATAGCAAAATCGGACGAAATATTACAACGCAACAGTGCTCATCTGAATACCGTTTTGGAGACACTTGATATACAACAGCATTCTTTGGGTGTTTTAGCTGTACTTATAGCTAAATACTCATCTCAGGTTTGTAGAACGTAATATTTGGATTAGGTTATAGTGATCTCAACCAACATACCTATAATTATAAGTTCTATCATTTATAAGTTTTCCCCATGTTGGTCCGAGTCTTTTGTGTGTAAAATAGACCATCTGCTTCCCTGCCAAGTGTTGTCAGAGGCGATCATAGGTTACATGGGTCATTACCAACAAGATCACTGTTGGTAGAGTGCTGTGCAGCAAACTTGTCGGAGTAGAGATCTACCGCCGATTTCTCTAATCATTATGGTAGTGTTATGTTCCAATTCTGAGGGAAGGGTATGTGTACCATACTTGCTTAATAGTTCTTATATTATAGCCACAGGATGGACCTATGGCGTCTTATACCATTAGGAGAGCTGCATGCTTTATTGATGTCTAATGAAAAAAAATATATTATATGAAACGAATTATTTTGTTGTTAACATCACTTCAAACAGCTGTTTTGTTGTGTGTATTTTTATCTAGAAAGGACATTTATGTTCTCATCTCCCATCAATGAAACTGGTTATATATCTGAAACTCTATACTGACTATATGAAACTGAATATAGAGAAGAAACCTAAAAAGTGTTCAACCAGTTCGTCTAAAAATAGGCATGTAATAAATAAAGCAAATTGTGAAATTAAATGTTAACAGACTATCTCATTGTTTTAAACTTTTTTAGGGTAGTGATGTAGATAGGTCCATAATGTATCAGCAAATTCATGACTTTATACAAAATTGCAATGGGGAACAAGTGCGCTTCTGTCCAGATCTTTGTAAGTATTGGTTACAATTTGCTTTTATTAAACCCATGTTCCTATTATAATTGACATGTGTATTATATATAAAATAGTCTAAAAATAAAAAAGCAATATAAGTTCTTGTCGTAGGGTGACTTGCATAGCACTATATTTAGGTAGCCTCTAATTGTATTCAGTTTCTATACTTGGTACTTTACAGTCGCTTTATTGTCGTTAACTTACTTTATAATTGCCTCTGTGGTTTAGTAGTTCAGTTGTTGGACTTGACTGCATGAGGTCTTGGGTTCGAATCCCGGGTCGGGCAACAAAAAGAAAATTGGGTTTTTTCAATTTGCTAATAAAAAAAAGATGTTGCTCAGGATTGGATATGTGCCTGGTTGGCGATAGGCTTGCCACTTATCACTATTCTGGGACTTAGTATCTTCGGCTGGTTGTGGGTGCCCTGGTTGTGCCTCTGCCTACCTCTGCGGGGATATGGACGTGAAGATACTTTTTATACTTACTGTAGTTTAAACCTAACACATTTAGTTCAACAAACTGCTTTTAAACCATGTCTTTTTTGTTGCTTTTGATTAAAATTTTATTATTATTTTTGGTAAGTGATACAAAAATAGCATATTAAGCAAGAAAAACTTAAGTATCTTGAATTCTGGACAATTATAATCACACAAAACGTAATTTCTTGCTTTGGGTTCAAATCTGAGTTTGTCATTTTACCTTATTAAATGCGTATATTAAACACCAAAATGTTGTACGAACATTGTTGCTAACAGCTTGATGTCTCAGGAAAATATTGGTTGTATTATTTCCATGCTAGTATGGGGATTGGGGTTGTTTGTATATCCATTTTTGTCTCAATTTCAGATGCTGAGCTTTGCCATCTTTTAACTGATCATTTAGTTGCAATAAAACAACCTCTAAAAGGTATAGAAATTATAAAAAAAGCAATCAGAAAAATCCAATTGTTTGATTCCCAACTAACATCAATTCACGCTGATTTGTGTCAGCTATGTCTTCTATCAAAATGTATGAAACCTGCCTTAGAGTTTTTGGACACAGATGTTACTGGAATTGGTGCAGAGGTATTTTTTTAATAATAAAATATAAATAAACTGTATAACTTTAACTCATTAAATGTTTTTTGTAGCATACGGGTCTCTTGATGGTGAGACAACCTTGGCCTATAAACACATAGATGATATAGGTGCGTCACTGTCCTGTGGCCAGAATGTAAGGCCTATTGGGTAAGTCTAAAGTCTATGAGCTACCCTACCTTCCAAACTGGAACATGATACTGTTGTTATGGAGACAGGACTAGGTAAGGTGATGGATCCCTACACGGGCAAGTTGATGCACAGCACTCGACCACCAGTGATTTAATTCATATTGGCCCTTGAAACCTTACCCATGCCTATGCGTATCACTTCTATTAAACTATTCCTACCATTATATATTTTTAGTAGTAGTTGTTCTTTTGTAGTAATTTTATAGCTATTTAAAATAACTGTTAAAAACCTTCAAAAGTTATTTTATATTAATTATTTGCATAACCATTATAGCACATTTTGCTTTATAGCTCTGATTGGTGCATGCATGATAGTTGTATGCACAGAGAAAGCAAGTAAGTAAAATAAAGTGCTGGTGCGTAAATGAGAAAGGACTTACTCCTTTGGATGGATCACGTGGAAGAAGTGATAAAACATAGATTGTCAGATATGAAATGCATAGGATAGACTACCTGGAAATTGAAATTGAAAAAAGCTTTTATTACATAGATCTGTACAAAGATTCTTGTAACGCGTCTATATAATTCTAGAAACTACCACCGGATCGGAACGCAGCCACTCACTGCGAAGATCTGGCGAAAGAAACTCAGCAGGCTTGTCTTTTTTCTTATAAATCTAATTTACAAAAGTTTTTTACATTTACAAATAATTTGCAGAGATTGGTATGAGGAGCAATTAATCCCAAGCATTTCTGTCTTCTAAATATTCTGAAATTTATAGTAACCCTTACCATAAAACTTAATCTTAATACATTTTTCAAATTTATTAAATGGTAAGTCTTTAATATGCTCGGGAAGTTTATTGTAAAAACGTATACATTGGCCCATGAAAGAATAACTGATTCTGTGGAGACGAGACTTATGCACAACAAGATTGTTTTTATTCCTTGTGTTTACAGCATGTACATCACAATTTTTCTTAAACAAATTTATATTTATATATTATATTTTTGGGAGACTTAGGTTGACATTCCACCATTAAATTGCTCAAGTTTTTGTATGAAAAACTTGCATATTTTTATTAAAAGAGATATGAATATGGAGGAAGCTAGCCTGATCTGCAAGGATCGTTAAATTTGACACTCAATGCTCTCTGCCACAAAGGATTTGGGAGTGAAAATGTTAAATATTAATGCAAGTAACTCTCTAGGTATATACCAAATTTCATATAAATGGGTTCATCAGTTTTTGTGTGAAGAAGTAACAAATTAACAAACAAACTTTCGCATTTATAATATTAATAGGACATCCTATTGAATTTTGTAATACTTGTAAACAAACTGGTGATATATTTCAGATAATTCATAATATTATTTATTTGTTTTGTTTAAGCTTGGTGGAAACAATGATTCAAAACATTTTCTCCTATATTACTACTATGGTGGAATGATTTACACTGCAATGAAAAACTATGATAGAGCACTTTACTTTTTTGAAGTTGTAGTCACCGTCCCTGCAATGGTTGTATCACATATCATGTTGGAAGCCTATAAGAAGTATATTCTTGTTTCATTGATCCTACATGGAAAGGTATGTTTGAAAACTATTTTTTATTTTATGTTACTTATTCAGTGAACTTCATAGCAGTTGACATTAACAGCTACTAGCAGTTTGTATACTTAGATTAAAGAAAAGCGTTGTTTTTTTCTCATTCTCCCTGCAATTTTGCCGGGTTTTTTCATAAGAACTATATCCTGACTATAATTAATGCAAAAAAAAACAATTAACAAAATCGGTTCATCCTCTCAGGCATGATGGTATGACCACGCGAAATGGGGTTTCATTTTTATATATACCTATATAAGACATAGCAACAAAACCAAAGCTACTGTTGTCTAAATTTATATTAACTATACAAGGAGTTGGGGTGCCATCGTAAGAAGATTTTCGTAGTTTTTTCGTAATTATTGAATTACATAGTATGTAATAATAAGAATAAAATTAGTCAAGTCAGGTTGTATTTAGTTGAATGTTGTTCAGTTAATGTGTACAAGTGAAATATCATATATAAATATAATATATCTCACAAAATGAGCTTAAGCAAGGAGGTCACTGCTTTACTCAAGACCCTGACAAGACTTTCTATAATGACTTATGACTATAATAAATGAAACCTAAGAAGTGAATTGCATGCAAAGCAATGCATGGCCTTAAGATCTTAATCTGTCCCAGCAAAAAAACAATAAAAAAAAAATACAACAATATTGACTACATTCTAATTTGTTATTTTATTAATATTTAATGGCAAAGGTGGCGGAAGGTCCTATCATATGGTTAACACATTTATATAATAATGGTTCGTTGTTGAATTGAAACCGCAATGATAAGCATGAATATTTTTAACCTACCCTATAAACGAGAAAACGACAATAGTGAGCACTGATTTTATGGCGACAAAAATAGACGAGAGAGTGGACACGACCACCTAGTTTGAACAAATGCTTTTTGAATTATTGAAATTTGAATGAATGATGGGGTTGTAACATTTCTACACCAAATATTTAATGGGATTTATCTTTCAGATGCTGTCAATGCCAAAATACACATCACAGGTTGTATGCAGGTTTTTAAAGCCTTTGTCAGTAGCATACCACGAACTGGCCACTTCGCAACATGCAGCAGTAAAACATCGAGAAACATTTGTTCGGGATAAGAATATGGGACTTGTTAATCAGGTGAAACTTTTATTTAAATATTTCTTTTGCTTTTATTATTTTTATTTATTGATATTGACGAATTGGTTGAATCTGTGTTACTTTATCAGTACTCAGTAGCCAGTCAGTGATGCACGCTGTATAAAGGTGGGGTAGCTAAATTACACTAAGGCAAATGCAGCTCCTATTGATCTATTGCAAATCAGCAAGTATAGGAGAATGGATAAATACGCGTGGTTTATTTACAATATTTAGCATAAGAAAGTAAGTATCGTCACGCCTATATCCCCGAAGGGGTGACAGAGGCACGACTAGGGCACCCACGACAATCCCGGGCAGCGTTATTTTTATTAGAAGATTGAAAATAGACAAGTTTTTTGTTGCCTGACCCAGGGATCGAACCTGGTATCCCAAGAAGTCAAGTCCGATGTCGGACTGCTAGACAAAAGAAGCGATAACTCACAACTCTTTCTAAAGAAGGTAGAAATAAAAATTAGTAGCATGGGTTTGTGATAAGTTGCAACCTATCGAAAATTTGCACGTCCGTAATAGACTAATAGGCAATAGCTACATTTACCTAAGTATGCCTATACAGTAATTTAGTCAAAGGTCTATTTCAGTGAGACACGTTTTTCTATAAATTTAAGTTAACTAAATAGAAATGAACTATTACAGGTTCTTAGTTCAATGTATAAGAAGAATATTCAGCGCTTGACGAAGACCTTCTTAACTTTATCCTTGAGTGACGTCGCTTCTCGTGTTCAACTGTCGGGCCCAGTTCAGGCTGAGGCATATATTCTCAATATGGTAAATGTTATAATTTTCGCTATTTTGAAATTGTTTGATTTAGGCTTACAATTGAGTCTTCTCGTTCTTTAATTGTCAAAACAAGTCTCCACTTCAGCTTTCTTTTTCAAGTCGCACTGTATTGAGGACAAAGCTGTGAAAACTTTTGTTACGCCAGGACTTACCTTGAGGGAGGAGGCATATCTCAAATTCTAAAAATGAGTTCTCTAGTCATCCAACTTTTTGTCTTAGTTTTATAAAATACTCTTAAGTTATGATCAGTATAAATAGAAGTTATCAATAATAAAAACAGTAAAAATTATAGTAAATTTATTTTATTGTTAAAGTGGCGTCAAAGACAGAATAATTTAAAATACGATGAACGAAGAAACGTCTTTTATTTACAGTTAAAATTCTATTAATTTAGCTACTTTGAAAGCTATAAAAATTTTGATAGTAAATTAAAAAAAGTTATACTTACATTATCTACAAAACTTCCTTTTTAAATACAAAAAAATTACATACATACTCACACACATTACATAAAAATATTTTGGTTTACTGTAGAAATTGATTCTCATTAATAAAAATAAGAATTTTAGAAGAAATAGAAATTAAAGTTATCTATACTTATCAAATTCGTAAATAAATAAAGAGTTCACTTGCAACCGCCGCCTTAACGTGAGAATAAAACCGCAAATGATGTTACTGTTATAGATTGAAGAGGGTGAAATTTATGCGATGATAAATCAAAAGGACGGCATGGTGGTATTTCTGGACAGTCCAGAGAAGTATGCGTCTCCCGAGACTCTGTCAGTTCTGGAACAACAGATGGCGGCGTGCACCAAACTACACCAGTATATTCAAGAGATGGATGAACAGATACAAGTTAACCCTCAAGTAAGGACTGTTTCAGTATTTCTATACTAGTGTCTTAACCCGTTTAGGATTTAGGTTTTACTCTGTTCTGGGGTTCTTTGAAGTATGGAAGCGTTCAAGTATTATTTGAAGATTTTTGACACCTCCCCCTCCTCACCTTGTAACGCACCATAACTTTTTTCTGTACCCCTCTCTAAACGTTACGTAGCACTCAAGTGGCTTTTTTTTAACCTAAAGTCGTAAAAAGTTATAGTTTTTATCCTTACTTATTACTACTAGTATACTTTCAATGGCCTTTGCGGTTATAATACGAAATAAAATTTAAATTTATTTATATTTACTAAATATATAACTATTTTTTTACTTTAAAAAAACAATGTTACGTAACGTGTTCTAAGAAAAACCGCCTCCTGCCCTTGTAACGCATCGTAACGTTTTACGAGACACACCTCCCCCCAAATTGCGTTACGTTAATTTATATATCTGCTTTAATTATATATTTGTTTAAATAGACCTTAATGTAATCACTAAAAAGTATAAAAGTTGCTTTCCACTGTCTGTCCCTATGATATTTAAAACTACGCAACGGATTTTGATGCGGTTTTTTAACAGAGTGATTCAAAAGGAAGGTTTTTATATTCAATAACATAGAGTTTTGTCCACCCGTACGAATTTGGAACGGGGTGCTAGTCTATTGGTATGTTGTGTTACTCGTTTCCTGCAATAAATAAATGGGAGCACTTTCTCGGCCTCGCTTTAATGACAAGTGAAGTCGCAACTTACCTTACGTGACTGTATTTCTTAATTAATTAGTTGTCAGAATTGATTGCTTGTTTTAATATTTCTTTCAATTGAACTGAACTTAGTTATTTTTTTATTTTGACGATGAAAAAATCAAGTTCACCTAAATATGTTGGGAGTTTAAAGTTTATGGAAACTGTCAACATCTGACCGTACCTGACATCTGACTAGATGGTAGTTTCGCAGCGACTCACCGGGATTGGTACTATTCCTATTGGTACTATTCCTATTGGTCCTATTCCTATTGGTCCTATTCCTGCTGCCATAATGTCATTACGTGTACCGGTTTGGAGGGTAAGGTAGCCGTTAAACTTACCTTTGCTCAGGTTGGCAACGCATCATTACCACCTTTGGTGTTTCTAGGCGGCGGGAATTTCTTACCATCAGGAAATCTGCTTGTTTGCTTTCCTATATCATAAATCTGCATAAATAATCGTGTTACGATTTTAGTGGAGATTTTTTTAATTGCGTTTTAATTTTTCAGTATGTGAAAAAGTCAGCTGGAAGTCACGACGATGAAATGCCAGCCACTAGTCAGAACTCGAAAACTACCTACACGATGTGAAGCTTAGAAATAAACTTAAAAAGGCTATAAACTTAAAAATAATTTAAGTTTATAGCCTTTATTAACAATAAACAATGAAATATTATATTCCAACCTTTTTATTACCCAATTCCTTAACGCTTTTAGTCCAAGTTTTAAGGTTAACAAAAACCGAAAAAAGATGTTTTTTGAAAATCACTAACGAAATGTTCTGTTAATTTATTGAATTTATTATTTATAGAATCGATTTCCCGCACGCAGTAACGCATTATACATATATAAAATATGAATTATTTTTAAGATGTTACATAAAAAAATTACAGCTAAAATAAATCCCTAATCATCTTTTTTTGCAACTAGTGTTAATGCAAAGAAAATGAATTGTGCCCAAGAATTTTAAAATTTCATAGAAAAGATGTATGAAGTGTAAAATTCTTACTCGTACTTGTAAAAAGTATAAAGTGTGAATTATAAATATTTTCCAAAAACATCTTTTTGAGGTCATCTTTGTCATCGTTGATATTGTTGAGATCTGAAGACGCTTTAGCTTCCGTACCGCGTTAAAGAACTTGCTATGGAAAAATGCACATTATAATAATTTCACCCTGTGCATGAACCATAAGAATTACCCCTAGTTACCCAAGATAAATGCTTGTATAAATAGCATAATAAACAAATGAGAACACATGAAATATTCCATTTACACACAATATTCTCCCAAAAACCATCTATAGTAAGCGAAATATAAATTAATCTAAAAGTAATCACAGAACTATATTTTGATCCAAGTTTCAACCGACTTCTAAAGAGGAGATTATATATATTCGGCTCCTATATATTTTTTAAGTTTGTTAATCGATTTCTCTGCACTTACTGAACCGATTTTATGGATTTATTTTTTCATTTGATAAAGCGTATAAGTAGTAACATTTAATTTATGCGCTTCGGCTATATTCGTCAAGCTTCGGAAACCCGAATGTATTTTAAAGATATCTATATAGTTATAATATAAATAATAATTTCGGTTAAATTTAGATTAGGTCAGCTAATTTAAAAATATAAGTTTAGTGTGTAAAGCCGAAGCGTATAATTTAATAGTAGTACTTGTACATCCGAGGTGGTACCAGTGCTGCCAAGGCTGGATCTGATGATAGAATACCAGAGAATACGACTAAAATCTAGGGATTTTTGTGTACGCGGATGATTTATTTATTGAAATCGAAATTGGTTTTTTGAAGTTTTAATTAAATTATAATATCTGTCTTTAATATTTAGGGCACCTTCAAAATCTTTAAATGCAATCAGTGATATTAATTAAACAGCCTCATGGACGGCCTCTGTAAATGCAGTCATACTTTCTAAAGGAGTCTGTGGTGTTATACCGTGGCCTAAATTGGCAATATACCTCAGCTTTCCAAATTTCCTAACCATTTCTATTGTTTGCGCCCTAATTTCTTCCTGTAAAAAAAGAGAACAAATAATTAGAGATATAGATAGAGAGTAAGAGAAAATCTTATTGATTGGAACATGCTATATGACCATAAAAATGATTGAAACATTAATTGTCATTACAAAAATAAAAACAAGTGTAGGTAGGTTTAAGCGGATACGACATTACAGGTGTCCCGGCTTCTTCAAATTGCTTATTAGTAATTAATTAATTTGGACTGGCTTAAAAATAAAAAAAGAAAGATACGATTATGTTAAAACTAGACATTCGTACCACGGATTCGCAAGGCTTTTTTTTCCCAACACTGTGAAGATATATGTCTTAGAAATCGCAACTTTGAAAAATAAATACATGTGATCCACAAACCCCTCCAAACTGCAACTAACTACAATAAATACATAATACGTAATAGGCTAAAAGCTTTGTTCACTAATGCCCGGTTTCTATAATTAACGAATCGTAATCCATCAGCTACACCATTCGTAGTTTGTTCAAAAGTAACGGAGTGTTACCAATATTTTCAAAAAAAATTTAGAATCAATAGTCGGAAACGAGCAACCGTTGTTAGTAATCTTACTAAGCGTACAAAATACTACCATCCGTAATCAAAACGACTCGTTTTTTAAATTCAGAAACCGGACATAAAACATTATCAACTTACTAGCGATTTTATCAAAACAATTGTTTGTTTATAGAAGTGTAGCTTCTACTCATTATCTGCTCAAGATAAATGAATTGCGCCTAATTAAAAGTAAAATGTTAAAAAAAAATACAAGAGGTTTAATGCATAGTAAGCTAGAATTCTGGAAATATTATAGTAGTAATATTTACACCTTGTCTATTCCTGCTTCCGTAATAATAATGGCTTCATTTGTGTCTCGATTTAAAGAATTCACTATTTGTAATATCTTTGTATCGATATTTCAAAGAATACCGATTACAAATAAAAATATCGACATGTTACAGTCGGAAGGTAGGGTGGCCGGAAGACTTGTACAATAGTCTTAACATCTCGGCCACATGCATTTTTTTTGAATGACTAATGTTGCAAACCTCGCGGTTTTTACAACTTCACCGGGCTTTGTGGGCCGAGCAGAGTGCTCAGCCCGAGACACCATTATTTAGATGGATTGGACTGTTCGCTACAACGCCAGTTGTGGTTTACTGGGTGGACTAGGTGGAGGAATAGTGGCGGCTCGTCGCTCGGCGTTAGGCGCCGGGCGCAAGAGAGGTCTTCGTCGCCTAGACCGGCGGCGACGGTGTAGTGTAGTGTCTTGTAAATTTGTGTTCCGGTTGGGAGGGAGATTCGCGTTTGCCTCGGTTATTGGATCTGGTGGATCCGATAACACGTGACGGGGTCTCCTAAGTTTGGCGGGCGCGTTCGCGGCCGGTGTGATCACAGGCATTTCATATTTGCTTTACATCTAAGGCGTCTAAGGTCTGCGGTTGCTCTTACTATCAGGAGAGCTACGTGCTTATTCACCATCTTATTAATAAATGTGGAATAGATTCGTAAAAACTAGAAATATAATTTCACTATCACTCACTGGTGTCTTGTATAAGTCTTCAGGATGCAGGTTCCCTTGTAATGTTATGTCGTTTCCAACTATTTTTCTAGCTTCAACTGGATCAACTGTATAATCCAATCCAATAGTTTCATAGCCTAATTTTGATTGGATATCAAGGGAATGGCCCCCGCCTTTAGCAAAAATTGTCTAAAATTGAATGGTATTATGTCAAATGTTATTTCCAAAGTCAAACGAAATAGTCCATTGAAATGTTACATTTTTTAGGCCCAACCTTGCGTTTTTTAGAGGACGCAATTTTATTTTTTCGATGTGTAGGGAGCCCCCCTACAGTACGGTACGGTAACGGCAATCAAATTTAAAATTTAATATAGCTATAGTTAAGAGTACTAAACAATAGTACTCACTTCGGAGCGCTGTAGAACCTTAGCTATTGACTTTTGATTTCTGAAGATTTTTGCTTATAACTTTTTTATTAATAGTTCTACGATAAAAAGTTACTGGACCAAAGTTGTAGAGAATTTAATTTACAATAAAAAGTGCTAACAATTTTTTTTTATAAAATAAATAGTTTAAGAGATATATCATAAGAACCGTTTCAACCCCGATTTTCAAGATGGCGGCCGTGGGACAAGGGTGGCGACCCCACAAACTTGGTTTTAGCTTTACACTGACCCCCCCTACACATCAAAAAAATAAAATTGCGTCCTCTAAAAAACGCAACCCCAAATGTAACTTGGTACTTACATATCTAATTCAAACCCCGCGTTCCCCGTGTTGGTCCGGGCTCCTTTGTAGAATAGAACATCTGCCTTCCTGTGCCAGGCAGCTCGTAAAAAGCGAGCATAGGCTTGCCGTTACTAGCACCGTGACATCTGACTAGGTGGTAGAGTTTCGCAGCGACTCACCCGGATTGGTACCACAGCCTTACCTATTCCTGCCGCCATAACGTTATTATGACGTGTTCCGGTTCGGAGGGTAAGGTAGCCGGTAAACTTACTTTTACTCGAGGTCTTACATCCCGGTATCTGGTTGGCAACGCACAATTACCACCTTTGGTGTCTCTAGGCGGCGGGAATTTCTTACCATCAGGAAATCCGTCTGAACCGTTACACCATTGAGGCGATGCAAAGAGTGTAACTTGTATTTTTGTATGAATTTGTATTGTTGACGAAAACCAATATCACAAGCATGGAATTTGCTTACCTTGGGGTTAAGTCAATTTGTGTAATTTGTCCAGTGATATTTATTTATAAATCCTATTTATTTTGTTATAACTTTTAATATAACAGATCCTAAAGTTTGTTCAGATGATAAGATGTACGGACTTAGGTATGTGTGTTATTTTAATTATGCTTAAACCGATTTTCGCAAAATTTGACATGCTTGTATGATTCGGTAAATTAAATAATGTGATAAACAAATGTTACTTCATCCTAGCTAAATGCCTGGATAAATTGATTAAAAAAAGTTAAATTTCCAATGCGCCCGGTTGGCGATAGGCTTGCCACCTCTCACATTGTGGGACTTAAGTCTTCTGCTAGTCATGGGTGTCTGGGTTGTGCCTCTGCCTACCTCTTCGAGGATATGGGAGTGAAGATACTTTAAATTTACAATAATTTAGACAAGGATTTAGTGACGTTACACATCTCTTACGGCAGTACGGCGCCTAAGTCGCTGCTGTTTTATCCATATATAAAAAAATATTACCATTGGTACAGCTTCAATCTTTTTTTGTTCTAATTTTTTATGTACACCATTCCTTATGTCTTTTAAATATGGAGCTGAGAACTCAATAAATTGTTCTCTTGTTAAATGATCAGCACTTGATTCAAACACTTGTAACAGTTGCGCACCACTGTCTGCCTGTAAAGCACATAAAAATTTAAATATTCAAAATGTTATATATTAAATGAGTTTATACATTATAACAACTTTCGTAGATTGGACTTACAAGAATTAGAATAATCTCTGGAATAGTTAAGAAAAAGAAGAATTATAAATATTTATTATTTAGGATTTTGAATTAAATTTTCTTTAAATTACCCATTTCATTACTTTGATTTTTGGTAAAAATGTTACCTTACACATATTAACATAACATTTTATTCATATCATTAATTGAAAAGTTTTAAACTTTAGGCATTGATGTAGATTTGTAATAGTTATGTTTCAGTTTGGGATATAGGGTTTTTTCACGGTATTGGAAGGCGAACAAGCAGACGGATTATCTAATGGTAAGAGATTCACCCTGCCTGGATATACCAAAGGTTTCCAAGAAAGAACATTTTCTTCCTAAATCTCAATACACTAATGAGTTATCTAAATTTATCTTATTTTTTTGTGAGGGGTCAGAGAACAAGTACTCGGCATTCTTGATGGTAAGTGATAACCGTGGCATACGAATACCATACATGTTACTGGTGCGTCGCTAACATGTGGCTCAAATATTAGCCCTATTTTGCAAGTGTACCGGCTACTATACCCTCTAAGTAGGAACATGACAATCATTATTGCGTCAGGAATAGCTAAGGCGGTAGATCCCTACCCGGGAAGTTGCTGCACAGCACTAACGCCAGTGGTCTTGTCTGTCTGAGATGAAAATGGATCCAGACCAAAATGGGGATTTTAGACTTTGCTTAAAATCAAATGTAAGATGACATTTGATTTTTCTAAAATTATTTCTTTTGTTCTATAAAATATAGGTTTGAAAATTACCTGCATAACTAAATAGTCAATTATAACTCGTGTTAAGAGAGCAAGTAGTTTATGTACATCCTTGGGATTGTTTTGTAACCATTCTTTTGTCTTACTCATTGTTTTACTCCCCCCTCCTTCAATCATGTACCCCATTAAAGTAAACTGGAAAAATAATTACAATATATTACATAATAGTAAAAAATTATTACAATATATTTATGTTTTATTGAACTACAGAATTTTACTTAAGTTTTAAAAATTCTTATAAATTTTTATATAAATATTTTTAAGTTAACAAATAATTATATAATATATAATAATTATAAAAAAACTTATACTTCACAAAATAAAGAGAGAGAAAGGACTTAACAATTATTTTTATATAACACCAGTTATAATTTTAAAAAGCTAATTTTTTTAAAAAGTTACTGATGTTAGTATTGATTTTTGTACTGGGAAATCACTCTTGTGTGCAAAACTGCTAGCGAATACAAATACCACAATTAAACAAAGTTACAGTTAAGTTGCAAATGCTCCATTTTCATATTATACAACTTATAAGAAAATGTTGTTACCGGAGCTCCAGTAAATCCAATCAAAGGAACTTTGCCCTCAATTTTGTGCCTTGTTAATGTGATAGCATCCCCGACATATGTTAGTCTGGAAACAGCTCCCTCTTCTTTAAGCTGATCAATTTCTGATGGATTTTTAAGAGGTTCTGGGAAAACTGGGCCCTGCAATATTATATAACAATAAAAGTATAGTTTTTCAACACATGCAATCTTTAAAAGATATTCTTGTTTAACTTAAAATACAGTAAAATTTTGAAATTTTAAGAAATGTACAAAACCATCAACAATCTTAATAAAAAAAAAGTCTCACGGTTTTGTACATTTTTCTCATTTATGTCTTGTTTGACACTCAACATACATAAACTTTTGCCTTAACTCCTTAAAACAAAACTTTGAAGAATGGAGAATAATTTTAGTTTGAAAACGTAGTGTTGAACTGAGGTAGGGTAAACATATCGGTTTTCGGCCGTTTTAGGGACTTGGTAACTTCTCCTTATGTTTTTTTTCTTAATGCTGCATGCTAACAATTTGTAAAAAAATATTTTATCAAGCTGCAATGTTGTAGTTTCATTGAAGCTTAAGTTCGCATACATATCTTTAACTCATATTTTACAAATAAACATTAATCGTAAAAAACAGCAAAAAAACCGGTCATCGGCACTTACACCTAGCTATCGGCCACCAATATACCCCTTAACGATCACTAAATTTACGATAGAAAAAGGTTTATACAAGAATGAAAGTAAACAAATCATATAAACGGTTTTTTTTTTAATATATGATAATTTTTATGTGATCGTAATGCAAAAGTATGAAGCACACTAATACAAGTTTTGGGAATCAATCACAATTTAATAATATTACGTATGTTATAAAATAAGCTAAAAAAAAAATGTCCCCTGACCATTTCGATTGAGTTTTATTAGCTATCGGCCCTCTTTTATTTCCTGTGGTCGGAAATATGTTTAGTTTTAACTAGGTAGTTATCGGCCGTAATTTAATAATAACAATTATATCTTTATTGTACAAAAAACGTTATCACAAACATAAACATAAAGATAATACAGTACAATGGGCGAGCTTATATCCAGCAACAGAGATTTCTACAAGCTGACCCGTAAAAAGGAAAAACAGAAACAAACATAAGCGTAGACAAGTGTAGATACACGATTTGCTGACTATGAAGCACTAAAAAAATAATAAATATATATAACATCTAAATAAATGTATAAATATAAACTTATAAATATATTTAAACAAATATATAAAATACAAGAACAAATATATACGTAGATAATATAAACCTATATAAGTAAACATAATTCTATAAATAACTGAAAATTCAAAGTAAAAAAAAACAAACGACAATTAACAAAAAAAAACATGTTTGTGAGAGATAGTGCTCTTTTAGTAGTTTTTTAAAGACATATAATGTTTCACTGGCACGAATTTTATCAGGTAAAGCATTCCAAAGCTTAACAGCACGAACAGTGAATGACTGAGAATAAAAAGCAGAATTACTAACAGGGAAACGAAACAAGGTTTAACATGAGGACGACAAGGGGATTCGGTGGAATGTAGGAACTGAAAGGAATCACGGAGATAACTCGGGAAGTTCAGATTAAAAAGGATCTTATATAAAAGACAGAGTAAATGAAAATTACAAATAGGTAGCCATCCTAACTTAGCCCTATAACTCGAGACATGATCAAATTTTTTGAGACCATAGATAAATCTTATGGAAAGATTTTGTAGTCTTTCTAATTTATTAAGTAGTTCTTCAGTAGCGTCAAGAAAACATGTGTCGGCATAATCTATTATAGGAAAAATAAGAGTGTGTTTATGTGAAATTTTCGTTGTAAAGGGAAGGAAATTTTGAGGGAGCTTAAGAAAATGAAAAGCATGATGAACCTTTTTACTTATATTGTTAACATGGAGATTCCACAAGAAGTCGGAGGTAAAATTTACACCCAAGTTAACTGCAGTAGTAGAATAATTTATAGGCGAATATTGTACAGAAGAGCGGGGATATCTGAGTTGGCAATTATGACACGCATGTAACGACTACCAATAATTAAGGCCTGAGATTTAATTGGATTGAATTTAATTTATTTTCTATTGCCGGAAAACAGGTATAAATTTGACTATTTATCGGCAAGTAAATATTCAGTATTTTCGAAGGTCCTATCTTTGAAAATACGATGTATATCGGTGGCCGGAATCTGGTTCTCTGATCACAAATATCTAGTCGCTCATAAATATTTTTGAATCTATTTCAGTGACATTACGGTTTCTACAAAAGAAAACAATTAAGAGGTCGGAAATAAAACTAGCTATTGACCTCCTGGCCGCTTATTGGTTTTTGGTGTAAATTGTTAACCTGTTTACCGGCCACCAAAAAACTCGAAAATTATAATAGCTTGATGATTTTTCGTAATTGAATCTTAAAATGTATTATGTTAAATATATACATACCAAATTAATTAGCAGTTAACCTGTAGCAACTCTTAAAAACTTACCTTTAACAATCAATCTACTTGTTATTTTTTTTACTAAATTTTGCACACATCCATACACCAAATTTTAATATGTTGACTGAGAAGTCATGCCTGCATATTATGAAAGGAGAGACATTAGGATAGAATAGTCCCTTGCATATCTAATTATTGAAAATAATTTGCGAAGAGGCCGAAAAGGGGTAGTGGCCGGAAAATTGGTATGTTTACCCTATTATGTACCTATATATGTATAATTGACAGCATTAGTGAGAAAAACATTTGCTTTTTAATCTTAGGTTTACACGCTTATTAAATTGATTACTATATTTATATTTTTGACATACATAACAAGTGTATGACTTACTTTATGGTGACATCAATTTATGTTACTTGCATACATAATATTCATTTTTAATTTATAAAAAAAAAAATTCCGAGCAAAGCTCGGTCATCCAGGTACTTCATTTTTAAGACTATATAATAACAAGTAAAACTTACAACTCCAGGATGCATCTGTACTGTCATACCAAGAGATTGTGGTATAACTAATATATCGCTGAATATAATAGAGGCATCTAAATGATCATATCGTCTCAAAGGCTGCAGGGTTACTTCACAAGCCAATTCTGGCGTTCGACACACGGTGAAAAAGTCATGTTGTGCTCGTACAGCTTGAAATTCTGGCAAATATCTTCCAGCCTGTCTCATCACCCATACTGGAACCTTATCCACTTCTTCACCACGAGCAGCTTTTAAAAGTCTATCATTCTTTAGGATAGGAAAATTCTGAAACAATTGCTATTAGTTATATCTATACTTAATTTTATTACAAATGAAAAACGTTTAATAATCGAACCTTATTAGTATACTCCATGTGTAATAGTAAAGTTTTTGGCTTTTACTTATCAAGCGTGAACTACGATTAGCAGAAGGAATGTAATGATTGGCAATTTTACAAATTACAATTGTTTACAATTTGTTTTTAGGTTAATTAAATGTCAATAATGTCATAATTTTAAATCATTTACAGTGACAGTGTACAAATAAGTGAAATATCAGCTGTTTGAGTTCCTTTTTTTAAAGTTATTTTGCCTTTTTTTTGGGCCGGCTAAGACCTTTAGACTATGCTGCCACGTCTTCTGTGTGTACAAATCTTATCTTTTATATACCCTTTAGTGAGAAATTCTTGTATATATATAATTGGAATCTCAGAATCGGCTCCAATGATTTTCTTGAAATTTAGTATGTATGGGGTTTCGGTGGCGATAAATCGATCTAGCTAGGAACCTTAACCTGAAGAATATGACTCTTCCTGACATCTACTGGCGAATAATAATACTACTTTTTGTGAGCAATAAAGTTGTTCCAGCAGACGGCGTGGTAACGCAAAAAAATACCGAGAAAAGCTCGGTCATCCAGGTACTTCTTTTTAAGTCATAGTCATTTCAGGTCATAAGCCGTAAGTCTTAGGTCATAACTCAAAGCCATGTGAGGGTCTTGAGTCAAGCGGTGGCCTATTTACTCAAGTTCACTTAGTGACATTTGACGGCAACGAGGAAAGACACAATAACACAAATTTCTTCAAAAATATTTCTCTTGTGCTCTTGAACTAAATGAAATTGAATTAATTGCAACCTAAATTATTAAGTTCAATAATTACGAAAAAACTACGACCATCTTCTTTGAGGATGGTGATAAAACTCTTGCCACTCCTGCTTTTTTTAATTTTTTTAAAGTTATTTTGTCCCTTTCTGGGGCCGGCTAAGACCTTTAAGCCATGCTGCCACGTCTTCCGTATTAATTATTTCGTCATTAGTCACATGTCTTCCGTTAATTATTCTTACACAGTCATTAGTCACTATTTACAAAGTCACGTCTATTTACAAAGACCGTTCGGCCATGCTGCCAAGTCTTCCGTATTAATTATTTCTTAATTAGTCACATGTCTTCCGTATTAATGCTTGTTATACAGTCATTGGTCACTATTTACAAAGTCATGTCAGGCTCTTGAGTAAAGCGGTGGTAACTTTACACAAGCACACTTTGGGAGATTTGGCGGCAGCGAGGAAATTAACGATACACTAATTTCTTCACGATTATTTCATTTATGCACGTTCACTGAACAAAACTAAACTAATTCCCACCTAAATTAAATAATTTCACTCAATATAAACACGAAATTCAATAATTATGAAAAAATACGACCATCTTCATTCACGATGGCGCCAAAACTCCGCAGTTTAAAGCTTCATGATATTTTTTGTTTCTTTCTGGGAACAGCTAAGACCTCAAGGTAATACTGCTACGTTTTCACGCTGTCACGTTCTTTTTCTTATTATCTATTTTAAACTTACAGGCAGCAGTATATTGATTCTATCATAGATTTCAAATATTCTTCTATAACTTCATAATAATTGTATTAATATGTTACATAAATTTGAAATAATTACCAGAAATTTACTTTTATCGTTTTGTTAATGAATGTAAACACTAAGTAAACAAAGCTAAAGCAGTTTCACTAGATGGCGGTACTACCCTACAAAGTTAAAGTAAAAAAATAATTTTCACCTCACTTTACTAGTTTTAAACATCATAACATTTTATGTGTCTCAATATATCGAAATATTTTATAAAAGGTGTTAGCTGGTTTCAAAGTTGTGTTCAGTCATATTGGGGTTATCAATTCCTGCTGCACGTTCGTCATTGTCGTGTTCCTAGAAAAACGGGTGACCAAAGTTCCAAATATTAACAGCGACCCATCAGTAATATCTCTTTTACAATTATGTAGAATAATGTCTATATATACAGGTTATTTCTTGCCATCAGGATGTGTTCGATATTTCGGTATCATTTAAACATGATTCAAATTTAATTTTAAATCATCTTTCAAACTGAATTTTATAAGTAGTGATAATTGTGAAATCCACGTCCATATACAGGATTACATTAAAAGGGCTAGCCAAAATACTAATTAATAAATCATAGTATTTTTTTTAAATTAATATACCCAAATTTCGGTAGTAAAATGTAACACATTTGTAAAACTTGGGCGATGTTGATAAACTATAATTATAGAAACACAAAATAACCTTGTGATGTCAATCCTATCGTTCGAGGAGATCCGACTGCTTGTTATACCTTGCTGTAAAGCAACTAATTAAGTTTAACTGCTCATTAAAATAAAGAAAGTCATATACAAGCCTTGCCAAAACTTATAAAATTCTATAAAAATTATAATCAACCCCTAAATGAATAAAGGGTATATGATTGATAAGGTGAACGTTTTATTCGCAGGTCACCGACTGTTTTATCTCACGAAAGAAATCAGAACTTTATTTGAGAAATAACTTTTTGCACAACATAACATTCACGAAATATTTCATTTTTAAAATTAATATACCCAAATTTCGGTAGTAAAATGTAACACATTTGTAAAACTTGGGCGATGTTGATAAACTATAATTATAGAAACACAAAATAACCTTGTGATGTCAATCCTATCGTTCGAGGAGATCTGACTGCTTGTTATACCTTGCTGTAAAGCAACTAATTAAGTTTAACTGCTCATTAAAATAAAGAAAGTCATATACAAGCCTTGCCAAAACTTATAAAATTCTATAAAAATTATAATCAACCCCTAAATGAATAAAGGGTATATGATTGATAAGGTGAACGTTTTATTCGCAGGTCACCGACTGTTTTATCTCACGAAAGAAATCAGAACTTTAGTATTTGAGAAATAACTTTTTGCACAACATAACATTCACGAAATATTTCATTTTATTTTCATTATTCACAATCCTAGATATTAGCCTAATTAAAGAGTAAGGTACATTTCACATAAGAAACTACTACAAAATAGACTCGGCACAGAAATATCAGAAATTGGTTTTCCTATTAAAATAAAAAAAAATATTCTAGACTCAAGGGCGTCGCCAAGGGGGGACAAGAGGGGCAGCTGCCCTCCCCTAAAGATTCTAAAAAAAACAATAAAGCAAACAGTCCTATGTCTTTAACTTGACTTGATCGATTATTCTCTTTAGTTTGCTACTATTTAGAGCGAAATGCAAGGCAAGTCAAAAAGTCGAGGGCACGAGGCTCCCGATTGAACCTACAATTTATATTTTTCTGACTAACTGAATCTCCGTTTCAACTTGCCCCCATCTAGGACATCTTCTGTCGACGCTCTTGCTTAGACTTATTACACAAATTGGCCAAAGTAAGCAAATTATATTGTTGTACTCGTATTACGGCCTACGGGTGTCAGACAATGATACCAATAAAAATAAATGCTTAAATAGATACTGGAATAAATTTAATAAACGCCCAGACCTGGAAATAGAGATATGTAAAGGTTTTTTAAACAAATGTCTACCTCTGTTGGGAATCGAATTCGAGCTTCGCGATTGCTCGGTGGAGATATAGTGTACGTTAGCCCCTTGACTAACGAGGCGGCTAATCAACAAGGTTCCTTAAAATAGGTACTTGTTATTCATAATCGGTTTTTCACTGGTTAGGAATGCGACTACATACCTACACATTGTCTTCTTCCACTGAATGTGGTAATTTGTCAAGTAGACAGAAAGCTGCATTTTCCTATCAACTACCTTCTTCACTATATCACATCACTTAGTGGGTACTCTTCCATAAGCACGTTTGCCTTCAATTTGGTCCCACTATTATTTGTTTCTTTAGACCAAGCCTTGAAGACCGCATTCATCTCCGCTAACATCACTTCTCAAAGGAATCGATCTTCTTGCTATCGCGGCTTCTCACATTCCAAGTCTCTGAGCCCTACGTATAGATTGAAAATGTCAGGTTACAAACCAAGTATACTTTCGTATTACGCCGGATACGACGTTGCTTATTAATGTTTGACATAGCACTTTTAGGTTAACCGGCTCTACGGCTAATTTTGCATTGCAAAAGGGCTTCCATTATTTTTATAAGCAACCAAGATATGCAAACTCGTTGACATTTTTATATTCGTCGAGTGCTTCAGAAACTGGAAGTGAGTGAGCTCGGTCTAGAATCACTACTTAAGTTTTCGAATGGTCTATCTTACCAATATTGTCCGTTTTCTTCACAAGAGTTGCCATTTCCGTTTTACCATAGTCATATTGACTATATATCTTAAATTGGTGTCCTTGCGACCTCTGATAGAAACTCCGCCACTCCATCTATCCAATGTTTTCCTCAACATGTGTTCACCATATAGATTAAAGAATTCAGGCGAAATAATGAATCCCTGGGGTATTCCAGGTTCCTGGAAAGACTTCCTTACCTGGTTTTCAAATTTCACGAAGTCAAGGGGCCATATACGCTAAAATACGTCAGCAGTTTACTGTTTTTCTCATACAAAGCAATCATGGATCTTGCTAACAAAAATACACAAGATTAACATGAATATGCTTTACTAGACTAGTGTTTCCAAAATACGATTCATTTCACTTTGCTCGATAGAAAAAAATCAAGAAGTTAACCCTTTTTTGAAAGCAAAACGCAAATGTCTACTTCAAATATGAAAATATCGACACCAGGTTTAACGTAAACATAGATAAGTACTATACCTAAAAGATAAGTGTTTCAGTTTTTATACTTTTTTCAAATTACTTTTATAGTGTCAAAAATAGTGATTTGTCGCTTAAGACGTTTACTTTAGAGCGCCATTGTTCATAGTAATCATGGAACGGGGGAGCGCGGTGATTGGCTCTTCTGGCTGACTAAGTATGGGGCCTTAAGACCGTTACGAGTTCGGTATTAGGATAGTGAGGTGTTTTGTGACACGTCCATTTAAAAAACTACCCACATCTAACATCGATTTTCACTGTACAGAATTAAATGAAGCACAAGACCAGTGGTTTCCGAAAAATAAATATTGGTACGGGAACAAATATTGTTTATAGCATAAAATATAACCGTGACCAATGTTACATGTATTAGTTTATACTTTAACATAACAATATCAAAATATATAAGGCTTTTTCAAATTTATTGACATTGGCCTTAATAAAGTTTTAACAGAAAAAAAAAACATTCATTCTCTCCTTCGAAAAATTTTGCTAATAATGAATTTTGCTGTGGGAACTCCGAATTCCAAATTATTATGGCCTTTAGAGAGACACACGCCTGATCTTAAATTTTAATCAAGAGAATTAAGGTGGCTAGGTAATCAGTCATTTAAGTCAAGACCAGTCAGGTAGTTTTCCCGCTTTTTGGTAAGTAATAAGTTAAACTTATAATATATAAAGCTTTGTATATATTTGTATATATTTAAGCTTTGTATATATTTCGATGTTCATTGATACTTTTAATATTTGACATTTTAGATGTAAAGCACGAACAAAAATAAAACATATTCTGTCGATACGTTATTGCATATTTTACATGTAGGTGTTCGTTTATCTCATTATTTTATTTAGAAAATCTTATAGCACAGATTTTGTGTTACTTTCACCAAAAACTAACTCAGAGACGTCACTTAACATTTATTCTATCATTAACTCACAGTTTCAATTGAAAATGACGACTTAATGAATGATTAAAGAAAAATTTACATCTCTGAGTGCGTCTGTAAGTAGCTTACTTAATGTACTACTAAGAGTACATTTATAAAAAAACCCTATCATTATCAACTTCATCACGATAAAAAGCGACGATAAACAGCCAGTGCACCTATATCCTTCCTTATCTGTTATGGCCTTAATCATCCCTGCTTAGCTCACCGTACTTTGATAATGGACTGGACAAAAAATGGTAGAAAGGGTACGCGAAGCATTTTCGAAATATCACAAAAAACACCCAACTTTTTTGCAGAAACGGGCTAATATAAATTATGGTGTATCGGAACCATCCTTTGTTTTAACCTGGGATCATTCCCACACTACCGTTTCTTAACTCAATTACTATTAAACATTGATTTATGCTTATTTCGAATTCGTAATTTCTTATAGGTATAGATTCATATTTTTTTGCAGATTGAGTTTTATTCTATAACTAGCTGAACTGATAGACTTTGTCCTCTCCAATTATAAATATTGAAGAACATGGGCGTCGCCAGGTTTATTTTCAGGGGGGTGCATCTCCATCTATAGATATATTGTAACTAATATAAAACATCGAAATAAACATGTTTAGCAACATACATATTTACATACGAACACAAACATACATAGTCTCGAAAAGCACTCTGCAAGCTCTTCCGCGAGTTCCGTCACGTAATATTTTCTATTTACTTTCTTTCCGGACAGGGGGGTGCAGTGGAACCCCTTTGCACCCTGCTGCCGGCGCCCATGTTGAAGAACCTTCTGTTGACAGTAATTACCGCGAAGAAAAAGTATTAATAAAAGCTCACGTGCGATGCGATGTCCAAGGGAAGTAGGCATTCATTTTTATACATAAGATATTAGAAGACAAAAGAACAGACGAATTTGCATATAGTTAAATATACTCAGGATTGGTTTATGTGTATTTTATATATTAGAGCACGACGATGAAAATCGCTGATTTTATGGAAAAGGTAATCGCAGAACTAGAGTTGGTAGACCAAGATCATAATATTAGTGAGAAGTAAATTTAGTAAATCTAGAATATCTAGATGTGCTAAAACTAAGAATCCTTTTCAAATGACTTCTAACATTCTACAAGTGTTGGTATCATATATGTTGATAACTGCAACAAATTATCACATTTATATATCCAAAGAAACAAAACTAGAACAATTGTGCAAGTATCATTATCGTTGGATAAAAAAACTGTACATAAAAACTAAACTAGGTATATGTCCTGAGACGATTTTTTAAGATAGGTACTAACGATTCAAGACGCGGTCACCACACTGGCCACCTATAGGGTGACATATATCGGGGTATCTATATATAAAAACGTAACCCTTATTTTGCATACCCAATCGGGTAAAAAATATAAATCAAAAAATCCCTACGAACTTTTAAAGGAATGTTTAAAGTAGGCTCGTATAAACATAGAGTTCGCGAGGCTGCGTCTACCTGCTGTCGCATTTCTTTTAAGACATAAAGGCATAAATATGAGGGTCAACCTTCGTTTTTTATACCAAAAGCGACACAAGCCGGCCCTATCACTGATACTCTTCATATATGCTAAGTTGATGGTTTGATCAACAAAGCCAAATTTAAATGCGTTGCTTATGATTTTATTTCGGACTAGCTTCCGCCCGCGACTCCGTCCGCGCGGATGTCGGTCTTTGCGTGATAAAACTGAAACATTAAGATTTATTTTTTTCTACGTATTTTTCCAGGATAAAAAGTATCCCAGTGTGCGCCCAGGACAATAAGGTATAATTATACCAAGTTTCATCGAAATAGACCCGTTAATTTTCACGTGATGCATGAACATACAGACAGACAAACACACAAATTTTTTTTAATCACATATTTGGGTTTGGTATCGATCCAGTAACACTCCCTGATAATTATTTTTTCAATATTTTCAATATACAGAATTGACCCTTTTACTATATCACATCTATAGATAGAATTTTCTGGTGTTATTTGCCATCTCAAAAAATTTGAAGTTTTAATTCTGACAAATGAGGTTTTAAAGTTGATTTAAATAAAGAAAATTCATCAAATGTATTTATTTTTTTAAGTGACTTCAAAAAGGTGGTTATATGTTTGAAACCTGTATGTTTTGTGTATGTTAATCGATTTCATTGTCATTTCTGAACCAATTGTAAAAAATCTTTTTGTATTTAAAAAGAGCGCATTTCCGAAAGTAGTTCCATGGGAAATGGGGATTCATTTTTAGATATATATGGATTTTAGCTTATTGCGAAATGTACACATAGACGATATTATGTTAAAGGTTTCGCATCAGTTTAAATATGGCGTCATTACTGCGTGATGGCAGCCGCTGTAGAACTCTAGGTACTGTCTTTTTTGACTGACAGTCGGTAAGCGAAGGCTGTGTTTTCGAAATGTTACAACTTGGGATCCATCAAGAAAATATCTTATTCATTACTGAATGCGACACAATTATCAGACACTTTGTATTAATATTGTTCGTGAGCAGCGGAGATCATTTTTCATCGGATGACAATCTTTTTTCCTTTATTTTTCATTGAAATATAATGAATTATATCTTGAGAGTTTGATGAAATTATAACCCTCCTCCTCGTCGTCCTTCTAACTATGCTAATATAATAAGTAGAGATATTAAAAATCTATACTTGTTATCGTCGTCACTTGGTGCAATTCCATTTTGGTATTGACTTCCAAAAAGAGATATTAAGCGCACCACTTACTAATCAAAACTTATAAATAATTCAATGAGTTTTTATACTAAATTGAATAGACGCTTCCTACGACATCCCGAAAAAATATTGCACATATCTACAGGTGAATAAAGAGGGGAGATGGGACACAGGTGTGGCTGTGACTTGTACATTCTTTGTGTTTCGCTATGGGATCCGCACGCAATACAAATAGGAGCAGTATAGGTATATAAACAAAAATGTAATAGATCCGACTTTTTTAACCAATCGCATTGGATGTTATTAAATAATTTTGCTGCTGAATGCTGAACTCGTACTCATTCTATCAGGGAAAAAAAACTTCATAGGCTATGATATTAAAATACATATTGTGTGTGTGTATGTGTGTGTGTTTGAGTGCCCGTTTGAAATGACTTTTCCGTATGTTCTGGTTCTGTAGTTGAGTCTCCGAAACTGGCGTGTTTGTATAAAAAGGGTAAAGAATGTGGAGGAAGCCAGGCACGTATGGTGAGGTTTGGCACTCGCTACTTTCTGCTTACTTGGCGTGAATATATGTATGTATGTAGTTCTAAAAGTGAGTACTTTTTATCCCCGACGAGCAATCTTTAAAATTGGTTCGGTATTGGAATATCAGTAGAGTTAAAGTTTCTATCTGAAAGCTCATGTGGCGTCCAAGCACCAAACTTTTCATATCTAGACCTCAGTGGCTCGAAACGGGTAGTTTATGTAGTAAATTTATATAACTCGGATACCAACGAATTGACTAGTAATATACCAATTTCGATCAACTCTTAAAAATATTCTCTCGCCCGTATACCAGACGGGTTAGGTAGGAGGTGAGAGGAAGACACTAAGTCCCACATTATGATAGGTGGCAAACCTAACGCCAAAAGAGCTCACATTTAATCCCAGGCAAATTTATTTTATTAGAAAATTAAAAAAACCCATTTCGTAATTGTTGCCCGACCCAGAAGTCGAACCTCCTCATGAATTCAAGTCCAACATTGAACCGCTAAACCACAGGGAGGATAGCTTAAAAAAATAGGATTGTTTTTATATATTAAGGTGAAAGCAAGCTGCATTATCGCCCGTGTGGTCTAGCGGTGCGGGTGTTGGACTTGACTGCATGAAGTCCCGGGTTCGAATCCCGGGTCGGCCAACAAAAAGAAAATTGGATTTTTCCAATTTTCTAAAAAAAAAATGTTGGTCGGGATTGGAAATGTGCCCGGTTGGCGATAGGCTTGCTACCTATCACATTGTGGGACTTAGTGTCTTCGGCTAGTCGTGGGTGCTTTGGTTGTACCTCTGCCAACCTCTTCGGGGATATGGGCGTGAAGATACTTACTTATGCAAACTGCATATTTAACATGAAAAACATACAAACTGAAAACGCTTGAATTGACTTGCAGCTTACTTCTGAGGAGGTTCCATTGTCACCAATTATGTATCTCGGGATGGAATCCCAGGGAAACCGGGGAAAATACTTAGTTTTTGTGCATGTAGAATAATAATTTATTGAAACCAAAGTAGGTTTTTTGCAATTTAGCTGAAACTATATATTATATAATATTATAAAAAAAGGCGGAAATTACATTTTAAGCGATTTTCGGATAATTCTGATGGTGTTGTGAAAAGCGCCAGTTTCGCAACACATTAGTCTGCAAAAACTAATTTTGACATGAAAAAAAATTCTTAGGTACCTATGAAGCTTTTGCTAAGTACTATAGGTACATAACAACTATTTCGTTATTTTTTATGATATTGGAAGGCATTCAAGCAGACAGATTTGCTGATGGTATGAAATTTATGTCACCTCTAGATACCAAAAAATGGTAATGGTGCGTTGCCAACATGAGGCCGGGATGCTAGGTTTGGAGCAAAAGTAAGTTTAGAGGCTACGTTTTCCTCTGAACTGGAACACATCTACGGCAAACGCTGAAGTTATGGAGGCAAGAATAGGTAAGGCGGTGATACCGATCCGGATGAGTTGCTGCGAAACTCTACCACCTAGCCAAAGGTCACGGTGTTAGCGAGTGTAAGCCTACGCTCGCTTTATACGAGCTGCCTGGCAAAAAGGCAAAGGAACCCTGACCACACGGGGTACACGGGGGAGGAGCCCGGAAAAACACGGAGTAATCGTCATGTTAACTTTCACATCTACAGAAAAATCGTAGCTGCGAACGTAGGACCTACTATTGCGTATATGTCACTTATATAACTATTATTATGGTTTCGGAAAAGAAGGAAATCGTGAAAAGAGAAGTGTAAAAGTAGACTCTAGGTTCCCAATTTTCATACTCCTAGTAAGAGTGTACTTTTTTAATTATTATTTTTATATTTTAGTTATATAACCTTATACAGGGTTATACTCGTATATCCCAGATGATGCTTGTATAGCGAAACCGGTTGGTTAAATTTAAAAATTAAAAAAAAAAACATTGTGGAAAGTACAAATTTTGTGAATAAATTGTTTCAAGAATGGAATTCCACCAAGCACCCACGATAAGAAGTATAGAAACTAATAAATTATATTATGTAAGTTTATTTGAAAAAATTCCAAAGTTTACAAAGTGAATTATTATGAATAACAAATACAAAAGCTTATAAAGTGTACAGAAGTTACGCCAAGGTTACTTAATAGAAACAGTGAACAATTGTCACTAATGCAAGTCTCAATTTATTGACGAGGCAGCAGGGGCGCACTAAGATATAAGGATCGGAGAGCCATGGAGTAGCTTATTACTTAAAAAGTTAGAACCAAAGCTACGGTTTGAAAATCCAATAAAGTGTCGATCGAATATTAATTGATAAATGACATTTCAGTATTTAAATAGCTATTAAATGTTTACGATTTGGGTGTTAGTCAATTTTATATTAAAAGTATTCCAAAGAATTCCAAAAATATATAGATATAAGTTTATCACAGAAATGCCTGCTCATATCGAAAATAATGCACTTCCTCAATTCCTGATCGGCGGCGTTAAGCGTGAATCAAAAATAAATGTATATTAAGCTGCGACTTTGTTTGTTGTTATATTAAACATTTTTTTGTTCTTCCATAGAAGCCCCTAAATTGTTTTAGCGCGATAGATTATTTCCGGATGACAAAGAGCTATCTAAATTTTGCTAAAAGCGCAAACCTCGTGCCAAAGGTATGACAAACACATTTTTACATCCATAGTATTACTGTTATAATATTAACAACCTTTTTAGTTCAGTAACAAAAAAGTTGAGACGACTGAAATAAGCTTTTAAATTTTCGTAACTTTATGTATGTATTTGATATATAACACAAAAATGTTCATGTATCAAGTTTTTTCGTGTTTTCTTAACTTATTTCATGATTCTTAATTTTTTAAGTTTGCTAAGTGTATATATACATATACAATAATTTTTTTTATCAAAACCATATTAAAACTAAAATACCTATTTAGGCGGGCTAATTTTCTAAAATAAAGCAAAGTTGTAGTAACTACGATCTTCGATATCAGTATTTATTTGCGAACAACCACACTGCTCTCCTGCTGGTCAGAGACAACCGTGGCCAACACACTTTGTAGGTGTTATTCTTTCTACGAAAACTGCGTAGACGCAGGAGCATAAACTTTAGCACACTTATACCTAGTTTATGTGTAGGAGAAGTGGAGGACGCTAAAATTTTTCAATAATAATGCTTATAAAGTACATTAAATCAATAAATAAAACACTACCTACACTATCATGCATTTGACACACACAAACAAATAGGTATAATGATGATAACGATAAAAGATCACAGATGTCGAAAGAAAAAGTTTGGAAACAAAGTTGTTGGTATTGAGAAATGAAGATGGCGTTTTTATCAACAAGATATTAAAATTTATTATATTCGAGTTTCGATCAATGGCAACCACTTGTACTAGAAAAATAGCTAAATTCCACTGAGCAATTCCTTATTTTTAGTTAATCGGTTAATTTATTATAGGCGTTACAATATTACAGTACAAATAATTTTAATTTATGAACGTACTAAAATTCGTATTCAAGGTAAGTTATAAGCAGAAAAACATTGTTTTTTGTTTGTTTTTGTTCATAATTCGGGTAGTTACATAAATTTACTATTAAAATGTTATTCTAAATTCGAAAATGTTGTATAATAATTAATGAACAAGTGGTATAAATCTCGTTTGTCCTTAGCAGAGTTTATTGGCACTAAGGCGGAAGAGGTGTGAAGGTGCTACTGCAAGGTTTTCCCTGTTGGATTGCGAGAGGACATTGACTCGTGAATAGTAAACAGTTCCTTATCTCGGGTTTGCCTTGCCGCGGCTGTGCCGACGTTGCCGTTTGATGGCTGCCTTTATCTAAGGTTGCTAGTACCGTGCTTGTAAAGGTTACATCTACAGTATCTAATATTCGTTAGATAGCAAGGCTATTGCGGTTTTGTGTCAACAAATATAGAGACTAACAATTAAAATGTCTGTTCAAATAGCAGATGATTTTCCGGGTAGTAAAGGACAGCCTTTTATGCACCAAATATGGTACATTTTGAATTAGTAGTGGTAGTATAGTACCTACTAGTAACTTTGCGACGTGGCTCGGCGTAGTACATAATGGACTTATCAGTAATGCTCTGTTAGCTGGTAAATTTACTCAATACGTGTAACACCTAAACCTTAGGTTGGCAACGCAACAATTTATGGGGCATGATCAAAAATCAGTGTGGGCTAACCGTAGGTACCCTGGTTGTACTTTTACCTATCTCTTTAGTAATACGGGCGTTAACATTCCAGTTTCATTCCAGTTCAGCAATTGTTAATCACGTGCTTTGTAGAGTAGTATTATTGCCGTAGTAGATATTAGTTCTTCTATAAGGTTGCATTACGATGCAAACTCTACTGGCTGTAGTTGGAAAAACAAAATAAAAGGATTTTATTTGTATGTTATTAGAATTGAAAACAGTATTTTTATATTATGACATGTTTCTATAGAGAAATACGACAACATAAAAATTTAAGCAAGAGCTAGTCCCTTACCTTGAAAGAAATACTTTTTTTTAGTTAAATTTCCTTTTAATTATTTACATTTAGTAGTAATGTTATAGGACAATGTAGCCTGAGTAGGTATTTTGGACAGGATACAGACTAAAGACAAAGTTTATTTTCACAAGTTTCACAACACCATAAAATAGGTAAGTTTGCGACCTGCACAAATTTGCTCACCATGGCATGCCGGACTGCTGCAGTATGGTTGAAGACGGGGAAGACTGTACAGTTACTTTATGAAGATTGCAGGATGACTCGAAGATAATGCCTCAGGCATTGCAGATACCTATATATTATCTATATAAAAATGAATCCCCATTGCATCGCGCCTTAACATAGAGATCAATTTTGCTGATAATTTGTTATTGTGTTGATAAATGTCATGAGATGGTTCATATGAAGAAAAAACCGGGAAAATTGCGGGGAAAATGAGAAAAACAATACATTTTTTAAACAAAATGTAAGTACCTAGCTGTAAATTTCAAGCGATACAAAGTTCGCCGGGTGGGCTAGTAGTTTTGTATAAATACATTTACATGAACCATATTAAATAAGCAAGCTTTACTACTCTTTCGCAATATAAAAAGCACAGATAGCATGCAAAAGTAGGTATAGGAGGATTATTATTTTATCATTATATGGGCTTACAATAGTAGTAAAAAAAAATGTAACGAAACGGTGTCCAAATTGAAGCGTTTTATTTTGAAGAAGTGGATGGGCCATGTAGATTTTATTACTATTTGTTCAGCCTGCCCTGCTATCTTTTATACTAAGACTAACTGCCTGTTAAGGCTTCGCTCAGGTATTTATTTTTAACATAAATTGAGATGTAAGCTATCCTATCTTTCAAGTTCGATCAAACTGCACACGATGTGCAAATTTGACTGAAATCCGTTAAGTAGCCTCAAAATCCGTAACAACGTCAAAATCAAACAACGTAACACGTAATTTATCAATATATTACAACGTAATGCCAAAACTATAAACGAAAATTGCGTGGACGCAGGAGCATAAAATTTGGAACACTTATAGTTTATGTGTAGAAGTGCAGAACGCTAATGTTTTTCAATAATAATGCTTATAAAGTACATTAAATGAATAAATAAAACACACTACTATTATCCACACTACTATGCATTTGACACACACATACAAATACATTAATGATAACGATTAAAGATCACAGATGGCGCACCATATAGTTTGGAAACAAACTGGTCTTGAAAAATGAAGATGGCGTCCTTATCAACAAGATATTAAAATTGATTATGGTCGAATTTCGAACAACGGGCAACCACGAGTTTAATATATTAAAATGTAGATATTTCCGCCATTCATTTAAATATAATATGTATTATCCTTCAATGTTGCATTAATTTAACTTTTACGTTTTTTCTGACATTGAAAGGGAAGCAGCAACAAGGCGGATTTCCTAATGATAAGGAATTCAAGCTGTTAAAAAAACATCTATGGTGGTAGTGGTGCCTTGCTCACCCGAGTAGGATATTAAATCTCAGACTTGAATAAATCAATCGGCTATATATTTGTGAAAATATTGCGAATATATAATTACTCTCCTTATGGGAATTTCCTCTCCTAATGTCCTGTAGATATTATAGCTGATATGTCGCTATCCTGTGGTAAGTGGTTGTGGTAAAAGGCCTTTTTTTAACGAGTGGAGGTCCTCATCGGAACCACAACTACCTACTACTTTTGGGAAAGTGGCGAGTTGTGCCGGAATTCTACCGGCTATATCCACCATCCTTTACGCGTATCGAGTGACTGCAGGAACTCCGAAGAACGAACCACTGTCACCTGCCCGCAGACGCATCTACTCAGAAGACTCAAGCTTCTGTTATCAGCACTTGACGGCAGCAGGGTGTCACATCACGAGCTGCTTTTAAACCAACTGACCGACCCTCACAGTCCCAAGTTCCCCCTTTTAGTCGCCTTCTACGACAGGCGGAGGATACCGTAGCCGTATTAATCGTCCGGTACTAAGTACAGGGCCCATATGGTGAAAGGCCTCATGGGCAAATCTACTGGCTACCACTGGTAAGACTGTGAACCCGGGCAAGTTGTTGAACAGTAATCTATCACCAGTTTCCTTGTTGTTAATGATCTATTCAGCCTCTATACTTCTAATCGTCGGTGCTTGGTGGAATTCCATTCTTGATGCAATTTATTTAGAAACACTTGTACTTTCCACAATATATTTTATTATTATATAACAACGGTTGTTATATAGCCCTGATGATGCTTGTATAGCGAACCCGGTTGGCTAAATCATAAAAAATAAAAAATAATAAAATATATTGTGGAAAGTACAAGTGTTTCTAAATAAATTGCATCTATTCAGCCTATGACCATTTGTTTTTCTGGCAATTATTCGGATTTTCTTTTCATAAGAAATATCTCCTGACTATAACTATAACAATATAAAAATTGGTCGATCCGTTTAAATGGAATCCGACGAGCACGCGCAATGGGGATTAATTTTTATGTATAAACATATACCTAGAGTTGTTTTATAGCTTTTGATTTCGCATAAACATCCTCATTATTTTTGTTTTATTTCATTATTCACGTTATTTTTGTTACAAAATTGAAAATACATTTTAAATTGCCCGGCTCGTCCATCGAATCCGAGACCATATGTAGTCAGCGCCAACACCGGACAAGAACCCCAGAAGTGTAAAATCAAAGGACGATATACGTATAAAAATTAAATAACAATCTCCAATTAAGTGAAAGCTGCACGTATTGGCCAGTACATCTTTACATGGTTTATATAAAAGATGTAAATTGTGTTTTTTGCCTCTACGCAGCTGTCCACCGACCATCGCGTTAGCTTGGGGTACGGATAGGATTAGCCACATTTGACCAGTCATTTCGATTGCTATCGCTGTTCTAATTCAATTATTTTAAATTCAAAATCAGTGTTTCACCTAAACGTAAATAAGGGATTTATTATTTTAACAGTCACAAAATTACCACCAATAGTATCTAGTCTAGTTGCGTATAAAAATACGTAACTAGACCGAAATATCTACAATTACCATAAAAATACAAGAATGTAATTTGCGTACTTTGGGGTTAGACTAAATTTGTGTCATTTATCCAGTGATATTTATTAATTTATTCATAATAAAGTAAAATGTGAGTAGCCAGTGTAGTAACAAATTACTCTCAAATTAGTTAATTAATTCAACCTCTATAAGTAAGTAAATTATATCAATTTAAGGTATTCAAACAACAAATAACAAATTTAGATAGATTAAATGAAGGTAAATGAGAAACAAAGAGGTAGGAAGAGATACTACTAGGACATCATCGAATAAGTGAAGTAACTAGTTGCACTTGCAATAGACAACAATGCTGCAAAGCTGTCACGCTGCGCGTGACAATTTTCTGTGTTTTTCCAGGACTGCCTCAAAGAATACAGGACCACTACTTATAAAGGCCTTTAAGGGCCCCCGACAAGCATATATGTCATTAACATCATGACCATGATTAGGTTGGATAGAGGTAGAATTTTGCGAAGTCTCGGGCTCAGAGACACGTCGCCTATTGACATCCAAGACTTCAATCATTCTTACCAATCCACGGTAATTGTTAATAAGTCTACCTGCTACTCTACTTTCAGTTGGACGCCAATTAGCCGGTGATACAAAATCCGAGCAAATAGAGGCTATATAATAGTCCAACTGAATGATACTTAGTAAAACTGCACTAATTAAATAATCTCTCGATCTAAATTACTAGGCATTATTCCATTTGCGAACGATAAGGTCGTCATATCCTTAAGTCAAACACGCATGTATTGATTTCTCATTGCCTAAGTTCATCCATCTTTGGCCTCATCACCAGTTTCAGGAAGGTGCGTTTGGGTTTTAAAAAAAAATGATCTAAACAAATAACAGAGACTACACAACATACACAACAGAGCTGCTTCGTTATTGTTGTTACTAAGTTAACTAATGAAAATTTTAGCAACAACATAAAAAAACATAAATCAATCGTATTATGGTACATTTTTTAACCAACCCCTGAAAGAGGTGGTTATGAATTCGATTTCAAGTTTTGTTTTAAACTTATTTTGTTTGTTTGTTATGCGATTAATGGGTATGAAACGACTCTGACGATTCTTTTTTGCAAAAGTAGGTCTTTAATAATGATGTCGTCAACAAAGGCAAAAATTTATACATTATTTAGTTTAATTTAAAACTACTACGAAGAAATTAACAATATTGCAGAATATTGGTATCGTTACTATAGATATATCGAAAACATAGTTATCAATCTGCGACGTGGTAATAAAATAATTAGTGTCGGCTTTTTGCACATTTACTCTATCAAATGAATATGAAGGAGATAGTCAGCATACCTAACTAACTAACTCTTAATTTAGGAGATCGAAGATTTATAAACGTCCTCCCACTGTAGAATTAAATAACCGTATATGTGGGTGTTGTCGCGGGCAAATTAAAAGATCGTAACAACATAATGAAAAAATATAAATCAATCCTCCTATGAAGCAGTTTTCATAGTACTTCATATATCGATTTATTTTTTTATCTCACATTTCATATTTTTCAATGCTTACATCATATTTTTTGGAATCAGCAATTTTTTTTATTTAAATTGTCTTTTTAGACCACTGTAGAAGATACGAAAGTGTAACTTAAGTAAATACCTACTACAAAATATGTGAATACATTTATAATAAAGCTGAACACAAAGGTACAAAATTTCTACCATTTCTTTAAATCCACTCAAATAAATACATGTAATTGCAAACAAAATCGTGTAGGTATCTGTTAGGCTATAATACCGAAATTTATTTCAATTTCCTATTCCTATTATACGAAATATGAAATAAACCAGAACTAGGTACGTCTGTTTTCTCTGAAATATGGCGGATTTTTAAATCTCAAACTAAGGCTCTATCTTCCAACTAAAATAGTATTTTTTGTCCGGTAATTATTTACTTATTTGCCTTCTAATAAGTATGTGTGCAAGCACAAGTTGTTCCTGTTTCTATATTCCCGCGCAGGACTCACGACTCACATAAAAAACTACAATATCAAATATCCTTTGGTTGCCGCGGTCTGCGTAAACTGCCGGTGCACACTGCAGGACAACACGCATGCATTATAGAGTTCCCTAAGAAACTTGATTGCATTATAAGGAAACCGACAGTGTGCATCACGCTCGGAATTTAGGTTTGGGGTGAATACCCTGGTGTTAGTAAAAACTATTTTCAAGGTTAGCACGGTAAAGAGGGGAGCGTCGCGGCCGCGGGGCGGGAGGGAAGTGGGGAACGCGGGTCGCGGACGCGCCGAAATGCTGATACCCTCCTCTCCCGCCCCTCGAGCACTCCCTTCATCGGTGCAGTCTTCTGCACTCTACCAAAACATTCTTAAACATTGGAATTTATTTATAATTAGTGCGCTTTATTTTAACGGCTTGGCTACGTATTGTGACGTAGTCTTAGTTATTAGCATTATACAGAACAGGATAGACTTATTCTCCATTTTCATAAGGCTTATGTAATCGTAATATGACAATATCAGTAACGGAGTTTTAAACTTTATTAAGGCATTAGGTATTGTTTGTAATTAAATTGGTAAATAAGTTTACGTAACACATAGAAAATTAGCAAGTAAGTACCTCCTTATAATTAGGTCGTAACCTAGAAATTTACAATAACTTGTTGCTGCGATAATATCAATATTTACGTACTTATTTATTATCCACCACTGTCAAATTTGGATTTAAAAACGTTGTTTACCTCATGGTGAGAAATAATAAGTTTTCTATTTTTTATGATGTATAACACAGTGTAATTATTTGAAGCTTCCTTGATATAAAAACTTAAGCAGAGACTAAGAAGAAGTTAGAAGAAGTCTATTCTCTCTTGGTTTGAATAATTCCAGAATACTGTTGTAATATTATGCCTATACGCCCAAGCAAGATGATACTGTTGCCAAATAACAGGTATCTCTTTGAAATTAAGGCCTCTTCTGTAAGCTTACCAGCTGTGCTACCCTTAAAATCTCACGTTAGCAAACTCTGTAGTTTGTAACGTTAGTAAAAGATAGAGTTATTGCAGTTATTTACCAGAGAGTTTGATTGTTGTTATTCTTTATTATTAGATTATTCTTAAGTAATTAATACTTAATTGTACCATTTTGTTATAAGTTTAATAGTGCACAATGAGGAGTTCATTCATTCATTCATCATTCAATTACCGAGCAATTGAGTCGCCATTGGCGAAGCGGCCGAAATATCACACCAGAGCTGAGAACCAGTCTATAAAAAAGTCAATATAGGCTTTACAACTTACGCCTACGCCAAAAGATCACACCAGAATAATTAAGAATTTGAAACAAGTGCACCTTTTTGTTTTATAAAAATTGGTATACTCGTAGGCTTTAAAGTTTAAGTCAACGCCAAAAAAACAACAAAATAATTCGAAATTTGAAACAAACATACAGAAAGTCTTGTATTCGATTTTCAAAATCTCGATGTAGGCTTTATAAGTTACGCCTACGCCAAAAGATAACACCTGAAAAAGTAAAATATTGAAAAAAAGTATATAAAAGTCTTGTACTTGATTTGTAAAAACTATTAGGCTTTCTAACTCCGAGGCAATGAATTCAATGTTAGTTAATTAGAAGGTTTAAAAGGAACAGTTAACTGGAGGCCGGTGGGCAAGGGGGTGCGCGTATATCGTTTGGCTCCCCTTCGTGTAATTCGCCATTAGTCGACGTTTGCACTCAGCTTTTTACCTTAATGAGCTTTCTATGTTGCCCTCTCTTAGCATGTACACGCAATTTGTTTTTGGACATCCTTATAAACATAGCCTTTACATAGACGTAAATACAAACACCCATTTAAACACAAATTAACATTTCTTAATCGAACGTGTTCTTAATAAAACGCCTTAAGGTAACTTCTTTGTTACAAAGAAGTTACTCTAGAAAGTAACAGTTAAAAAAAGAAGTTACAGAAAGCTCTTAAATACCCTTGTACTTACGTATGTTCAATATATAATAAAAATAAAGTATCTCTATGCGCGTTTTCCCCGAAGAAGTAGGCAGAGGCACATCCAGAGGACCCATTACTAGCCATAGACATAATTCCCAAAATGTGATATGGCAGCCTATAGATTTGTGACCTCTTGGGAATAATTAACACTTGTACAATATGCTAAATATGAAAACACAAACATTTTTCACTTTCCTTAAAGCAAAAGTGTTCAATAGAATTCACTTGAATGTCTATAAAATCATTTCGGTATCAGCTTTCATACATCCAATAAAAGTTCTCGGTTGCATATATAAATTTAGTCAAATTTACTTATGTACGTTAATGTACCTACTAAAAATAACTTGTTTCGAACTCACTTTTATAAAAAAATAAATTTCAGTTAAGGTTAAATTGGAAAATAATCTTTTTTCAGTTTTGGCACAGAATTGAGCATTTGCCAGTAATCAAATGCTGTGAGTTATCACCAAATAGGGAAAAATCTGACTTAACTTGTTAAAATAACTCATAAGTCGTTAAATCAGTCATGCCAGGGTCTTAGTTAAATATATTTAATTATTATTTAAAAATAATTGCAATATTGCTTTAGCTCATTGGCGAGATATGGCATTGCAAAAAAATACGACTAATTCGAGTAATACTACCAAATTCGACTATTTTTAATAATTTGTAGGTTCGAAGTACAAGTACCTACACCTACACGTGTAGGTACACGAAGTTCAATAATTACGGAAAAACTGCGTTTATCTTTTTTCTCAACCCTTCTCTAGAAAATTACTTGGTATTTAGTAACAATTTATTAGATAAATGAGCAGTTACTTTCTCATTCTTTTTCATTTTTGGTAGTATTATCGTGATGAGAGATTTTTCACTTTACGAGCCCTTGTTACTTTACGTATCACGGTACTGGAATACTTGCAATCAACTGAAACAACTTATTGCTTGTTTCTCTACTCTCCATGTAAAAAAAACTTATTTACTATGTACATGGGCCAATGACCAAAAACTACAGCCACAGTTTAAGGGCAAATAAGAGAACTAAACTTGACGATGCTTAGGAGAGTCAACAACATACGAGAACAATTATAACAACATAAACATCAACATTATTACTCATAGAATAATTAGCAAATGTGTGTGTAAGATTTTATAAGGGTAAAGTGGAAGGAATTTAGTTTTCACACTTTAGTTTAGTTTTTTTTAGTCACATTAACTTTTAAAATTTGCCGTTGCTGTGTAGCTTTAATATAGGCAATGAAGGGACTTATTTATTTTTAATAGTTTAGGCTTAACATCTTAAATCTTAGGCTGCATATTGGCAACATGTCATTAACATTTTGTTGGCTAGGAAAAGTAGTAGGACGAAAAGTAGGAGGAGTATTACACAGATTAGTAATAATTTGTACGAACATGATGCCAAGACTCCAAAATATTGGGGTTGTACCTGTCTAATTAAAAATGAACGATAAACATGAATCAGCGCCAACTTAGCTAATGCTAAAATTTATTTTATTCATAGCGTTGTACCAATTAATATTTAAATTTAGCAATAAATTAGAAGTAATATAAACATGAAACTGAAGTGTAAGAGCAAATTTCGTGTTTCGCGGTGTATACAGCAATTAAGTAGCCAACGATAGGACAGTGCGTGCAGTGAGTGCGTGCGATAGCGATCTACGTGGCCCAAACAACCCCGCACACTCTTGACTAGAGATGAGAGTTCATACTCATATCGATAAATACCTAGTCAAGTTGAAAAGGCGTTATGATATTTTTTGAGTTCCTTTTCTGTCTTTACTTTTGAACATTTCATTTATAAAAGTAATAAAAAGTTGTTAGATCTTTAATAAGGAAAACAAACTTGCACGTGTAGTGAAAAGAAGCTAGATGGACTTTTTATGGTTAGAAATTTACGCCAACTATTTTGAAAACATTGGTATTTCGTTGCCAGGTTGGTACAATTGTTAAGCTACAATTTGTTAAGCTTTCTTTTAAATTTGCTAATTGACTACCACAGTTCTTATTTACTAATACTTAGCAAAACTAGATCGATTCATTCAATTCAATTCTTTTATTGTTTGTAAATAATAATAGTAGGATCTACTAGTGACATTAGGATTTTCATAATTTTAACTATACACTTTTGAAACTCGAATAATTTCTGCTCTATTTATAAATCATGAATTACAGTCTATCCATTTCATTGATATTGTGCTCTACTCTAAAATCGGAACGTCCAACCCCGCTCTCCCAGGTATTTGATAGGTATCTGTAGCGGGACGGTATCGGTATACGGAGTGGGGGTACACACGATGCGGGAGCGGGGTTTTAAAAGTGACAAGGCCCGCTAAGTACCGGTATAGAACCTTTTATTTTGGTATCGATTCCAAGCCTTACGTAGTATCAATTCGAGCGATTAACCATGAACCTTTACTATATAGTCATGATTAATCGCATCTAACGAGCAGATTTACAGAAAGTTGGCCAATATTTTTCAAAGGAGCCGTTATCAACACGAGAAAGCAAGCACTTTGTATCTTAACATAAAAATATTCGAGACTTTGCCTCGATGTTATCGTGACATCGATATATCTTGACATCCCTACCGGCGACCTCCTCCAAAACAACATTCAAAGTATTTGTGAGCTAGGGGTTTTTTGCGCGAAGCCATAGGGTGGCGGAGCGCAATCGCCTGCCAACGCACAAAAAATACTATTAAATAACTCAACAGAACCGCGGGGCGGATTGTGCGTGATCGTGAGCCAGCCGAATTAACGCTAGCGACAAAGGTTCAGCTAGTTTCACTTGAGTATTTTATACATTGTTATGTGCATTTAAGTTTTTATCCTTAATAAGCTTAAGGTTTTGGGGCGCGTTGCTAAGAAAAACATTGGAAATCTTCTATTTTGCTTTTTTTATGATATTGGAAGACAAACAAGCAGACGGATTTTCTGGTAGTAAGAAGTTCACGCCACCTAGACACCAAAGATGGTAAAGGTGCGTTGCCAACCTGAGGCCAGGATGTTAGGCCTCGATCAAAAGTAAGTTTACCGGCTACCTTAGCCTCCAAATCGAAACACGTCATGACGTTATGGCGAAAGGAATAGGTAAGGCGGTGGTACCAATCCGAGTGACTACTATTCAGATGTTATGGTGTTAGTTTGGTAAGCCTATGCTCGACTTTTACGAGCTGCCTGGCAGGAAGGATGGTCTATCCTGCAAAGGAGCCCAGATCAACACGAAGAAAAACTTACATTTCGTTTCAAAGCCTAGTTAATATTTGAAGACCTATTGAGACTAAGTGACTGTAGATGAGCGGGCCTGTAGTGACAACTTAGATAACTATAATTTTAATACTGATGATTTGATCACGTCTTTTGCATTGGCACAGTCATTTTATTCTTGAAATAATAGGATATAGGTTTATAAAGATTTAAGGTGTCATTGTAAGTCTAAACGTCTAGTATATGCTTACGTAAAGCAAAAAGCGGTAGATATGAAATATTTAACTTTTTTCTTTTGACTAAGTAGGTGTCTTGACTAATTTTACTTCTAGGAAATATTTTTTGGAGACATATTTGCAGTATTAGATTAGGCTCTTACGGTTCGAAAAATTCTATTAAAATTATAAATGCGAAAGTTTGTGAGTATGTATGGATGTTTGTTACTCTTTCACGCTCGAGTTGAAATTTGTCTGAAATTTGGAACACAGATTGTGATCTGGATTAACATATAAGCTACTTTTGATCCCGATCGCACAACGGATCCTGTGAAAACGCGGAATAAGCTTTAGGCAACAGCTAGTAAAAAATTAAACTGTCCTTATAATAGGACAGTTTAATATTATACTAGAATATAACATTACTAAAATATTATAATATTATATATCACGCTATTACAAAATTTAGCAAAGGAATGAGTGAGTTAAAGATGATAAATAAAGATACCTACCTACCTTAAAAATATATTGATTTGGTCGAAGAGTAAATTTGTTAGAAAAATCAAGTATGAAAAATTTAGACAATTTGCCTTTCAGAGCCACGTCCATAGCCATTATACTGCTAGTTCTGCCTTAGATCTGGCAGTAATTTGTGTATATACAATTAGGACTATATCGTCAATTTATACCGTTAGATATATTGATTATTATCACTCTAAGAACTAAAATATAAAAAGGATACATTATATTTACGGAATAAAAATTAAAAAATAATACAAACAACGTTGTAGTATTATTATTTAAAATTAATTAATTAATCACAGGAAATAACCATGTCTTTCTGCGTTCTACCAAAGAGTATATAAATACTACGTACCCTCAGATAAAGTATCCCCTACGTACCTAATACGTTCCACTGCGAATGCTAATGTCAGTTATTTGACAGTGACAGATGTACAGATGATAAAAACATTAAAATGTCAAGTAAAAAGGTGTCAAGTCGCATCACAGGGGGGTTACCATAAGCTCTTAAAACAGTACTATTTCAACAATACTAATTGTCAGTCGAGAAAGAAAACCTTATGACGTATACCATAAAGCTGCTTATAAAGGCAGACATTTAGCAAGATGGAAATAATACTGCTTTAAGCGTTCATGGTAGGGCCCTGTTCACTTTTGAGTTCGGCTCTGCAACAACCTGTTCTTCAAAAAAAACGCAATAAAAAACCTGCTACTCAGAACTTTCGTCACATTTCACGCCAAACAGGGTCGCGATTTGTGTAAAGAGAATTTAGAATGAATTTGCTTTTATAAATTTTAAAATATTTTAATATTCTTGTTGGCATAGTCTCCAAAACTGGTGCTTAACCAGAATAATGAATATATAAATCTATATAAATTTCTCTGTATGTGAATAAGCATACAGAATATGTTTGTCACATCATTCATAGTTCATATATCTTAATGCCAAGTCACTTACGGCACAGGCGTAACGATTTCCACAAACCTACCTGATTTCCTCAACATTCATTTCTCTTTTCTTACAATCACGCCGGTTTCTTAGACTCTTGACGCCACCACCCTGGGATGGGATAATCTGAGTAATTTGGTCTCCCTAGTTATTCGCACTGTATATCCATTTTGCCAATTATTTCTAAGTTATTCTTTATACATGACCGAACCATCGGAGCATGTCATTTTTTTATCCCAATTTCTCTCTGATATTTTTGCTCTAAATGCGAAGGGCGAGCGCAACATCAGTGTGCTTCATGGTTGTTTTGAAATACCCAAATGTAGTTTCCATAACTAAAAATGCGTCTAGGTAACTCAAGAGTTATGCAAAACGAGTCTAATGCCCTGATTCAAAACTTCCCTTGCAAGTACCTCGCTTAATGAAACCTCGCTTATGCGCTTTCTGACAGCATAAAAATATGATAATTAACAAGGTAATAAAAATTGGTATTCATTATGTGTGAAATGTTATTAAGAAAATAATGAATATCTCTAGACGAATTTCACAAATTGATCTAACTCCAAAGTAAGCAAATTATATGCTTGTGTTGTGGGTGTTAGATAAAGATACTATAGTCTAAATCAGAACCTTAGTCGATCTGAAATCAACTAGCCTACCCGGACAACTTCGTATCGCTTGACAATAACAACTGCTAACAGTTTGTATGGATTACAGCATCATTCTTTACCTGTTTTTCCTTTACTTGTTTGCAATTTTCGTAATTTGTCTTGCCTTAAGAAACTTCTCCTGACAACAACTAACATAAAAAAAAGATTAGCGAAATTAGTCAATCCATTCAGGTGTGATTCAAGTAAGGTTGGTAGACTTACAAAATAGGTTGACGTCTATAAGCCACCCTTGTCTTACCATCAGGAGACCCGTGTGCTTGTTCGTTGACGTCTCAAATTTAAAATCTAATATTATCTCGGTGTAGGTCAATGTAGGTAGAATATTCTTCTTTTAAAAATATAGAAATACTTAAATAGGTACCAGAATAATCAACCAAATTCGTTTTTTTTGAAGTGAAAACTTCTTTAGCGTCGTTGTGCACTTTTTTTGGAATGGGTAAAAACTTCTAAACTCGCGTCAGGACACGTGACCTGAAATATCGTTAGACGAAAATTCGTAAGATGGCGCAGGGCGCTTCCGCGAATGTTCGTGTTGTCATGTTTGTTTACGATAGCGCAATAAATGAAAATTGTATTCTGCCACATGACTGATAGTTCTTTGAAATTCGTGCAAAATTATTCATACTATTCAAAAAATAAAAAATGTACAACGTTAATATTTAAGTTTTCACTTCTGCCGGCCTTCCAGAGTGCATCATATTAATCAGACCCGTGCTCGATTCTACCGAATACCAACGAGTTGAGTTCCAAAAATTTCTGGTGGTAATTAGAAAAAAAGTTTCTTCACGCCCATACCCCAGAGGAGATTGGCAGCGGCACAACCAGTGCACCCACGACTAGCCGAAGATACTAAGTCCCACAATGTGATAGGTGGCAAGCCTATCGCCAACCGGGCACATATCCAAGCCCAAGCAACGTTTTTTTTATTAGGAAATTGGAAAAATCAAATTTTCTTTTTGGTGCCCGACCTAGGATTGGAATCCGGGACCTTATGCATGCAACACGTGGACCGTTAGACCACAGAGGCGGTGCTAATTACTCAAATATTTATGGAAAGCAGATGGCCGCATAGATCCTTAAATTCGACATTTATGTTTTAAATGTTTGTACAGCGGTGGGTTATGTTGTGTTCATAATAGACACTTACAGCTCTATATTTAGTAGCAAAGTTCAACTAATCTGTTAAGTACGAAACATAACACTTCATTTACATTCGGGTAGGTCCAGTACTGTAAGTTCTCTGTGACTTGTCTATCTAGCGCAGGGTTATTAAATACTAGCACATTGACGCAGCTTCGCCTGCGTAACTTGGCTTTTACTGCACTGATTTTGATGAAACAAAGCCTACGTCACTCAGGGATAACGTAGCATTCTAACAGTGAAAGATTTTTTAAAATCAGTCAAGTAGTTTCGGATCCTACAAACAAACAAAAAATCAAACATTTTTCCTTTATAATATTAGTATACATATATCACGATTGTACTCACTGTTAAGATCTTATGTTTTTTTTAATCAATTAAAATCCATTTATTTGCTTGAATTGTGATACTTATATTAAGATGTGACATTAAAATAAATATTACACATTCCGCCATTTTTTCCAAATTTTACTTCACGCGTACTAGCTATGTTTAAATAAACATTGCACTAGTTCAATACTTAATTAGTATTAAAGCTAATTATGTATTAAACTAATACAAAATTAGCTCATTGTAACATCAAATAGCACTATTCTATTCTATCCACTTTAATAAATTATAAATTTCTATTAATAATCTGTTCATTGTTGCTAGATTATTAATATATGTCTTTTAAAATCTTTGCTTAAAAATACGTCAAACTCTTGCAGCCACCGTATTTTTAATTTGTTTTTAGCTTCACTTTTTTATGTGATTCTTTCTTTCTTTCTTTCACTCTTTCTTTCTGTCTTTCTTTCTTTAAATTTTGGCCTTCACGTTAGTATTTTGCCATTAGTCAAGTAGAAATTTGCATCAAATTTTATATAGGCAAATTTTAATTAATAATTAAAATCAGTCATCAGTCATAAGTCGTCAGTAAGTCATGTCAGGCTCTTGGGTAAAGCGGTGGCTCATTGCAAAAGCTCATGTAATGAGATTTTGCGGCAACGAGGAAACACACGATACGCTAATTTCTTCATGATTATGTCATTTGTGCACTTTCACTGAACAAAATTGTACAAAATGCCACCAAAATTGACTAATTTTTCTGTATATCAACACGAAATTCAATAATTACGAAAAACTATGACCATCTTCTTTCACGATCGCGCCAAAAATCGTGATGATTGTAAATTAATATTTGGGCTGTCTTTTTTATGGCTAAAGACAGCGAATATTATGCCAGTGGTACCCCCGGACACAGGTTAGCAGCGCACGTTCGTAACAACTATGTTATATATAGGCCACGATTACTTCTTAGCATTAGAAGAGCCGTGTGCTTGTTCGCTATCCCATAACCTAAAAAAACCTAGTGTGAGTGAATGCTGTATGGGAATGATGCAGTAATATAAGTTACTAGGTTATTTTAATACCGGGTAGTTAGTATGTCACATTCTTGCATCGAAAAAGCCCAGCAGAGTACGACTATCTAGCAAAAATGGGACATGCAAACCTTTTTTCTCTATGCAAAATGATGAAGTAAAAGTTTCCCCTGTTAGTCTGGACCTGCTAAGTAGAATGTACCACCTAACTACGTGTTAGGCAGCTCACAAGAGGAGGGCAGTTGTTAAAATATTGATCATCACTAATGAGACCACCGGTGGTAGAGTGCTGTGTAACCAGTGATCCATCGCCTTACCCGTTCCTGAATATATATATATATATATATATATGTATATAAGATATATATATCTGCACGCCCATATCCCTGAAGAGGTAGGTAGAAACAACCAAGGCACCCACGACTAGCCGAAGACACTAAGTCCCACAATGTGATAGGTGGCAAGCCTATCGCCAACCGTTCACATTTCTAATCCCGACCAACATTTTTTTTTATTAGAAAATTGGAATAATCCAATTCTCTTTTTGGTTGGCCGACCCGGGATTCGAACCCGGGACCTCATGCAGTCAAGTCCAACACTCGGACCGCTAGACCACAGTGGCGACTTCTACAATTGGCTTTAAGTCACATGGGACAGTAACGCGACTACAATATCTATGGCTTTTACAGGCCACGATTGTCTTTAACCATCACCAGAGCTGAGTGCTTATTAGCTGTCTTATCTTTTAAAAATAATTAAAATGTTCAGGAATAAAATAAGAAGGGATGTTTTTTTTAGTATAAGAAAATCAGCAAACATAATGTAACAGCTTCCACTAGCCGAAGTACTAATTTATATTTTTTTGAAATTGAGTGTTATTACAATGTATAAACTATAACCTGTAAAGTTTGGTCTAAATCCTTTTACCAGTTTGTGCGTGAAAAGTACCAAACATCCATCCATTTTTACAAACTTTGGTATTTAATGTAGGACTTACATTGACTACCGAATTCAATTTAACTGTTGAATAAACTTTAAACGTGCTTTCATTTTATAAATTTAAAGAGCCAAAATTTATCAGATAAACGATATCATTAGCGGATAAGAAATCAGTTATTTAGGTTGCCAAAGGGCGGTAGAAATGACCCATACCATATGTTGAAAATCAAGAATTCTTTCAACACCTTAGTAATGTGCCCCGTTAAATGATGGTAGCAAATGCCATAAATCAACCGGATAATGTGGTTAGTCCCAAATGTTTTAAATGCATTTAAATAAGTACAAAATATGTTCATTAATCATTCGTCTCGTGCATTTAAGAGGTAAGGTTAATGATGCAAAATACATTCAAAATTCGAATACTTGTACCAGTGTTCGAACTGTTGAATATTTTTAAGACTAATTTTTTAATTGGTCCGGGCTCCTTTGCAGAATAGACCATCTGCCTTCCTGCAAAGCAGCTCGTAAAAGGCGAGCATAGGCTTACCTTCACTAACACCGTGACATTCTACTAGGTGGTAGAATTACGCAGCGACTCGCTCGGATTGGTACTACCGCCTTACCTATTCCGGTCGCCAATGGTTTGGAAGATAAAGTAGCCGGTAAACTTACTTTTACTCGAGGTTTAACATCGGCTTTAGGTTTGCAACGCACCATTACCACATTGTCTCTAGGCAGCGTGAATTTTTTGCCATCAGGAAATTCGACTGCTTGTTTGCTTTCCAATATCAAAAAAAAATTTTGGTCGTATACAGGAACTGCTTTGCCACCTGGTAACTCGTAAGAGACAAGCTTCACTTCGTTTGCACTAACACTGTACTGAGATTAGTTGGTAGAGTTTTAGTATAAACATAAGCCTCTAAAAACCAACATGTCAAGAAGGCAAACGTTCAACAAAATACAATCAGTGTAACACGGTAAAAAACTACGTGACCTAAATTTAGTTTCAAATACGTTGTTATTCACATTTTAGACATGTTATTTAAATAATATTTTTAGACGATCTTCCTCGTACTATTCGCTGTCCTCTATCGCGCAGCCTTCAAAGGGCTATTGACTTCAGTCTTCCGTCCGAATCGCCACCTTGAATTTAACAAATAACATTAAGACACATCAATGTTATTTACAAGTACTGCCCGAGTTGATTAATACTTTAAAATAGTTATAGCACAAACATGTTTGGTTATGGCTCTTGATTTTGTATTCATTATGTAATATAACCACTTTTAAGATTTCTTTTATCTACTATTCGATTATGTATAAACCACAGATTATTCAAAGTTTTTATTTTAAAGAATTGCAAATAGTTCTTAGCTTCTAATAAAAAAAATATATTTCACACTGACCACAGAGGCTGTGTGTAAGTAAAACAAGTTTTACAGATCAAAATTCAGTAACTCTGAAAATTTGACAAAAGATGCTCGGTGGGTATTAATCTCTTATTTATTCTAAAAACAAACATTTTAGAGATTAAGCAAACCCATATGTGTGTCTGTCTTTTATAGTCTGGTGCTGGCCATGTATATTGTGTGTTTTGCCTTTTAGGTAGCTCAATATCTTCAGATAAAGTAAAATACTTACTGGGTGGTGGTCCCATACCTAACATGGGCTAAATAAGACGTGAAAAACTATTGAAAGCCATATTTATAAAAGAAGAAGAAGACCTTTACAAAGTAAAGTTATGGTATAACTCTGTAATTAAAATGGTCGTTAGCCATGACAAAATCTACGTTAAGATATCTAATATTTAGTCATATTAAACCAAACTATCTCGTCGTCAGCTTTCAAACAAAAAATTCCTTATCAAAATCGGACCATTCGTTCAAAAGTTACTATAACACATACAGACATACAACGTATCGTCGAGGGTTGATGTTGACAGCAGTTAATGATAACTGGGTAGCAGAGAGACAGAATTTTATCAGCTAACACATATACAAAAATCGTCGATAGTCGACAGAAATGTACTAGGATAACATAACAGTTAAGAGCTTGCGCATAGCAATATGTTATGACGAGGAATAACATTAGACTAGCGAAAGTATGTAGGCATGACGTGTTCGAGATACATAGCAAAAGACGAACATGCCTATCGACATACTATCGACGAAACTATGCGATGCCAACGGTATTAGTTTTAACTGAGAATATAATGATAAGCTGACCTTTAAAGCAGAATAAGTAATCGTGAAATGATGATGTTAAAGCAAAACTATGTAAAGCGGTAATAAGGTAATGCTGCGTTGCCAACCTGAGGCCGGTAAAGTAAGTTTACCGGCTACCTTACCCTCCGAACAGGAACACGTAACGACGTTATGGCGGCAGGAATAGGTAAGGCGGTGTTACCAATCCGGATGAGTCGCTGCGAAACTCTATAACCTAGTGAGATGTCACGGTGTTAGTGACGGTAAGCCTATGCTTGCCTTTTACGAGCTGCCTGGCAGATAGGCAGATGGTCTATTCAGCAAAGAAGCCCGGGCCAACACGGGAAAAAACTGAAAAAATATTGCAAAATAACATACATCCTCATAAAATTATAACGTATTTTATAGCTACGAGTATTAAAAGCTTGCTCGAATCAATAAATTCCCACATAAACACAAAGCTTAAAAATGAATCATGCTTATGATTCGAGTAGTAAGTACTACCAAATAACATCGCATTAAAAATTTCAATGTGTGAAAACTTATTCTTTCATACAGATATTGTTCATGCATTTAACATAAAGCTAAGAAACATCTTTACGTCCATATCTCTAAAGAGATAGAGAGAGGTATACCAAGGTATACACGATCACTACATAGTTTAAAACAAAGTCGTGTTCTCTGTCCCTATGTCCCTTTGTTTGCTCAAATCTTTCAAACTACTTAACGGATTTTGATACGGTTTTTTTAATAGATAAAGTGTTTCAAGAGGAAGGTTTATATGTATATTTTATACATCTGTGAAGCCGCTAGTTAAATATAAAAATTAATAAGGTTAAAATTCAGAAATCCCAAATGACATACAATCTGTTTGGAGTACACCAGTCTTCTTTTTGAATACCTTAGATATGACGAATTAAAAAAAAAAACCTTCAGTTATCGCATTTTCAATCTAATAGTCTTAGAATAATTGTTCTCGTTGTAATTATTGTATTTTTGCTTATTTAGTAGCTACTTAGTTATTTAATTTTATATTTTTGGGGAGTGAGGCTGAAATGACTGAGAAATATTTTGTATACTTTTGTTTGTTCCGCGTGAATGGATTCAAGAATAGGTGAACATTCTGTTTAATTAATTTGGTAGTTGTCAAGATTTCTGTAGAAAATTTCTTAAAGAAAGAAAAAAAATCACCCCAGACAGGATTTGAACCTGTTCTTTCCTTTCGTCTCAAGCCCACGAATGCTCTTAATGTCAATTTGTGATGTGTATCTACAGGACTTAATTACCCGCGTTTAAAGTAAAGAAAGGAATGAAAAATTACGCTACAGGACTTGAATCTTCAGTAGCTCAAATGGCTAGACAATTCTTCGGCTTGAGACGAAAGGTTACAAGTTCAAATCCTGTCTGGGGCAAACATTTTTCTTTCTTTAATTTGATAAAAATTGATCCCAAACACAGGGCAAATGCTAAAATAAAAATGCCTTTAGTTGTCAAGAGGTTACTGATACCGAGGTATGAATGTGGAGACGTTATTGCCCTTTAGTAATAGTCCAGTAATTTAGGTTACTATCCACCAGTGATGATAGTCAGAACTACAGAACCAACCATTCTTGATTGTTCGATAAATATTACTTCGAGAGATACGACCGCCATTTCCATTATTAGAGATAAATCTTTATTTTTTATGAGTTCATATTGCATATAAAAATACCCATAATTGTATAATTAATTAAAACGGGTGTATAATCCGTGGCATTTGCGGAATAAAGTAAAGGAATGTACCTAGGTAATAGGCCTGGTTGCCGGGGTGTTAGTTTTGTCATTTCTTCTTCTCACCGGCTAGGGTTGGAAACGGTAGTAGTGTACCTACCATACGACTAAAATTAATCTACCTTTAATTTTTTTTTGTACTAAATTATAAAACTTACTAAACATGTAAATAAATAAAATGTCTATTAACGATATAAATAAGTGCTGTGATTTAAAAGTTAAAATGTACTTAAAAATTTAATTTCTTTAACTTTAATTAAATATTTGCACACCACAATGAGGTAGAATATGTTGTATTCTTAAATATATTTGTAACAACTTTTTAACACACATATTTCGGAAATAAATAATTTTCATTCTCATTTTCGTATAATGTCATGGGATATGACGAACACAGTAGTGCTATAAAGTTTAGATAATTAGGGGATTTTAGCATTTGGACAAATTGCTTTCGCGAAGTGACCTTTCGTGTGTCCGTTTGGATCCCGCGAAAGTATCGATTGTTCTTATCTTATCGCTATCGCTGGCGTGTCGCGGCTCTCATAAAATTGGAGTCAGCAGCACGCATGCTTGGTTCGCTTGACCAATGTTATTTCTGATCCATTCACAGCTATTTCGTGAACGAATAATTTTAACGCAAAACTGCAAAAAAAAAAAAAACAGAATTCAATTCCCCCTACATCAAAAACTGAACATGAATGTAGACAAATAAATACGCATTGCATATGTATGTATCTTATATAAAAAAACGACGGGTTGCACTCTGGGAGTGCCGGCAGAAGTGAAAACTTGAATATTAACGTTATGTAATTTTGATTTTGTGAAGGAAGCAAGACAGGTTTGTCAGGATCGTGAGGTCTGGCACTCGATACTCTCTGCCTACCCCGTAAGGGACTTGGCGTGAAGATATGTATGTATGTATGTATGTATGTAATTTTGATATTTTGGAATGGTTTGTATTTGTCACGACGATTGTCAAACGATTCCGCTATGATTTCGTAGATATGAACTTGTTAATAACATAGAGATGAATAATTTGTACGAGCTTATTGCTTCAAAATTTCAATTTTAAATTTAAATTCATAATGTATCTAGGTATTGTTGGGGTCAAAATATGAATATAGTCTTATGAAGGACTGCTTACATTTTTTCATGTATTGAATCTTGTTACATTTGCATTAAATGCGTGGTGGTCTTTTTAAAGTATAACGATGCCAGATGACTTTTCTGATTTTATGTTTTTTTGTCTGAAAGAGCAGGCCAACGATCAAGCAGCTCATCTTATGGATAACTAGCGGGCCACCCCGGCTTCGCATGGTTACGAAATATACACATAAACTTTCCTCTTCAATCACTTTGTCTATTAAAAAAACCCACATCAAAATCCTTTGCGAAGTTTTAAAGATTTAAGCATACAAAAGGACATAGGGACAGAGGAAGCGACTTTGTTTTATACTATGTAGTGATGATGATCCTCTTTGCTCACGTACAGCTATACCACTAGAGGACTCACAGTAACGTTGCCTTCTAGAAATGAGTAAAGTCTTTTTCATTGATAGTTTTAGAAACTTTGAAGTTCGTAAAAGGCAAATAAAAGTTGCTCATATTTTTTTTTTGCACAAACCTACTTCAATAGATTTAAGTATATTTTTTATGAATTATAAAATGTTAATTGATGTTTCGCTAATTAATCGAATTTGTTACAGCTTTTCTCTGGGTTACAACCTCTTTTAGATGGTTCTTGTCGATTATAGTCAAAAGTGTTCGAAGCAAAAGTATACGCAGAGTGCATTTTGCAGTGTGTCTAGTCTCCTGCAACGGGTTGGTGCTTTGTAGAACTGAGAATCTGGATTCATTTTCATTTCTTATGTCTTCAAGACTCTACTAGACTCTACTAGAATTTTATCCGAATACATCTGTCTACTTCGCACCATCTTGTGAGGCGACAATCCATATCAGGATAGCAGCAAAACAGCGACATAATGGTCATTTTAAAAAGGTACTCATCGTCATCAGTGTCCACTACTAAGAGTACTGGGTATCTATCCCTATTGTTAACCCATTCGTCGCGGCGGACGCTTATCGGCGTTTTTTGATTTAATATACAGGTGCGGTATACGCCAATCGACGTTTTTAAAATTGCTTATATCTTAGCAAGAACCAGCCAAAAAATTTGCTGTATGCACACATGTTTTATAACACAACAAGATGCTGTTCGCTCGTATCCGAAATTTTAGCTGCTAGAAAAACACTGATCGCTTATTACTATTATTAAACAAGCTTATAGGTAAAATTCCTGTGATTTAGCAAAAAGTAATAAAAAGTCCGTAAATTAAAAAATGTTATTTTAATAAATTAATCCTGTTTTAATAAAATAAAGTTATCGATAGTGCAAACCCCAACACTAGTTATAACATAAATGAACTTAGCACTAGAAATTGCAAAAGTTGATACCACGCATGCGCTCTACATTTCGCAGCATTGGATACTGTCAACTCCTCCCCTCTCACTTTCAGCAAATTTAAGACACTAAATTTCCATAATTTATCTACTTTACGACTTTCCACCATAATTGAAAATACACTTCTATATTTATTACTGTTTCTTATCAATGTATTCGCCGTATTGGTAGAGCGAAAGTTTCCTATTTCATTTCTTTAATATGATAACCTAACTAACTGTTCTAGTGCTAATTAAATTTCATATATTTGGAAGCATTTGAAAGTATTTAAACTAGTTTTATATACATTCCACCTGCTGGTATATAATCCGCGTTATTTCGCAACTGTACATAGTGGTATCTGTGTCAACGCGGTAGAGGAAGATGGTGATAGCGAATTCGTTGGTGTGGAAGCGAGATGTAAGAATAAGACCGGAATTCACGAGAGGACGGAGCGGCATGTCTCTGGTACCTACTTTATTATCTATTCGCGAATAGTTGTGTAACGTACAACGATGAAAATTGTTTCATATTATCATCAAAAGTGTATCGACATGTTGCAATATTTTGACCTGATTTCGTTCAAATAGCTCTACATTAGTTGCTCTTTATATCACATGTGAAATATCTTTAAAAATATGATTAACTGTCTTGTATTTCAAATAAATATTTAAGAATAACGATTATCATGTCGATGGGTTGGGTGTAAGCGGCGGAAGAAATAAATGTTTTTTGTCTAAAATAGAGTGTTTTTGCGTTCTTTTAATGCTTTATTCGATTCAAAGAGCAACAAGACACAGATCAATATGAGTTTTGAATGGCATTGGATTTAAATTATTTAAGAACAAAATACCTACATTTTGAAACAACAGTTTATCTTAGTCGCCTCTGGTCTAGCGGTTCAGTTGTTGGACTTGACTGCATGAGGTCCAGGGTTCGAACTCAGGGTCGGGCAACAAAAAGAAAGATAGGTTTTTCCAATTTTCTAATAAAAAAAAAAATGTTGGTTGTGATTGGAAATGTGCCCGGTTGGCGATAGGCTTGTAACCTATCACATTGTAGTCGTGGGTGTCCTGGTTGTGCCTCTGCCTACGTGTTCGAGGATATGGGCGTGAAGATACTTTTCAGTTTATCTTACATGTGAGATAGGTGGATGTGTAAGATGAATCAGGTAAATATTTTCTACACACCTACATGTTGGCACTTATTTATGGAGGTCAAATGGCTAATGATTTGTGTAAAACTGAATGGTTTTAGTTGTAACGGCCAAAGGATGACGAAATTCGAAAAGGTTTTTTTTGTGTTGTAAGATGATAAATATAGTCTTTCATTGTGAGATAGCCATTGCCTAAAATAACTATGGGTGCTATTGGTGCGAACCCCAAGCTAGTATGTATGCCAATCTAGTATGCTAAAAGTACTAGATTATCACCAGTGGGCAAATGTTTCATCACCAGTATCTAAAATCCAGTCGAACACAAGTCCTATAAATATCATAAAAGCGAAAGTTCGTATGTTTGTTTGTTACTCCTGCACGCAAAAACTGCTGAACCGGTTTTTATGAAATTTGATACACACATAGAGGGCAACTTGGATTAACACATAAGATAGTTATAATCCCAAAAATGTACCATGCGAGCAACTCCGCGAGCGAAAACCTAAGGTAGCAGGTAAACCTATTAACGAAGCGTAACAATTCGACCTTCCGATCGGACTAGATGATGGAGTCCATCGATAGCTTCTTATAGTTGTGATCACCGCTGTACCTATTCTTGCATATTATGTTATTATGACTGCTATGCCAAGGTAGGGGTTTGCCAAGGTTATAACAATTACTACCAAGGTAGAGTTAATGAATTGATTATTTTGTTGCTTATTTAACAAAATTTTATAGTTATTGAACATTTGTCACTTATTCAATTGAAACTAAAAAGTGATCACTTGGCCAACTACGTAAGGTGAATTCAGTTGGAGTGATTATGTTTCTCTGTACCTTAAATAATATAGTATGAAGTGATTATTCTACAACTTTTGATCCACTTATGTAGAGCCAAAATTTATAATTTTCATTTTATTTTTATTTATTATTATTTTATACCCCTTATTCTTATACTTAGGTATACTGTAAATAGTTAAAAAGGTTGTTTTGTCATTTCATCGAACACCGTTACTATCATCACTTCAGCATAGAGTCTCCCAAAACTAACAATCAGATACTTTTCTTATAAACGCATCATTTCCAATGAGGGAATCACTGAAGACCTTTGATATTTAACAGCTTATTAGACTATTTTGAAACTTTGTATACTTACTCCTCGTTGTTGACGAAGTACTGGAAACACGACGTAGATTGACACAAGACTTAGACCAAACGCTAAGTACGTTCTAAAACTAATTATAAAATCTAACTCTGAAGTGTAATCATGACTCATGATCATTCTAGCCTTACTTCTAAGGAAATAATTAGGCGTGGTTGCATTTGTACGCGTATATTTTTTCATTTGAGCTAGGTGTCAATTGTTAAAGAGTAGTACAAATGTTTGAGGACCTATTTTAGGTATCGTGTTCTTATCAACATACGGGGCGTATTGATGGGTTAACGATGGTGACACGTATACAAACCGTCGATTACGAAAACTCTGAACAGAAGCAGTAGATTCGCGCTCTATTACCGCGTCGCGTCGTCGGCATGGCGGCGGGCGGCCTCGCACGTCTACCGAGTCAATGGCCTCCATGCGCTTGCGCAACCTACACGCGAATCTCAACAGCAAAACAAACTCGTGTGTATGTGTGCTGTACGTACACCAAACCAACACTGACGTTTCTACCAGTGATGTCAACTGGAGTTTTCCACCCTAAATGGGGAAGATTAATGTAGAGAGTTTTTTTAACAGTATTTTAGGGAAAAAAGTAGATACTTTTAACAACTTACATATTTTAGAAAAAAATTGCAATGTTTTATATTGTGATTATATATATTAGTATATTAGTCACAAAGTAGTTTTAAAACAAAATTTTGAGATGGTATAAATACGTAGGTGATATTACAAAACATTTTTTGAGATGTGTGTGAAAAAAAACAGTTCTATAATCGACCTAAAATACAAGCATTTTAGTAGTTCAAAGAAAACAATATCTAGTTAGAAATATTTGATTAATTGTATTCCTCATTTTTAAGCATAAAAAACGAATATTCAATAAGTTCTCGTGTTTGGAATCAGGGTATTTTAGATTTAGTTTGAATTATTTTATAAAAGCATGGGAGAAACATTTTGACATTTGGTAGTTGGTATCACTGATTTCTGCGTGTTCATATTAGTGAAGGGCTTAACTAGAAGCAGTTGACCTGCAACTGATTAAGTTAACATTAATTCGGTCACTCATTAGTATTCGTTCTTTATATGATACGATTTTACGAGGTTTTTGTATAAAAAATATTTGTAAGCTTGTTTTTTATTTAACTGTCTTATATGGTTTTATTTTGTCATTATCATATTATGTATAATATTTTATTATTGTTCGAGCCAAATTATAACTACTTGTATTAATTTTTTTTAGTAAGAAATAAGCACAGCTTAAGTATTGTACCACTTATTGTTACTTTATTTTGAAATAATAAAAAGATTTGTGCTATTAAAATACATTTATTTCAGAGGGGTCATCTCTTCCTATAATTCTTATATGATGATATGATTGCTTTACTTTTTTTTAAGTTGGCATGGTTTTGTAACATACTTTACATTTCAATCAATTTCAAGTCAAGTCAAGAAATTTGCAAGGACCCAGCCCACGGCCTATCTTTACTTATTCATATCCAAAGAATTTCTGTGTGTCAGTGTTTAAAGCACAAAATATTGATATCTGGACATTCAAATGTATCTTCACGCCCAAATATCCGAAAGGCTAGACAGAGGCATATTCTGTACATTTAAAAATATCAATGGTAGCAAAAACTGGTAGCAAAACCAGTAAGTAGCAACCGCCTCTATGGTGTAGTGGTCCAGGTGACTTGACTTCAAGTGGTCTCAGGATCGATTAACGGGTTGGTCAATAAAACAAAAATGTGGTTTTCTAATTTTATAATAGAAAAATATTGCTTTGGATTTGACGTATGTCCGATTGGCGATAGGCTTGCCACCTAATTAATAGTGGGATTTAGTGTTTTCGATTAGTCGTGGGTGCCCTGAGCTTTTACCATGAGTTGGTATTGATTACGTTCGGTATGTTATTTGTCGAAATCTGTGACACTTTTGGTATAAAAATGTGTTTCTCTTAGTTACCGTCAGAGGCGCTGTTCGAAGTTTTTATACAAACAATTTGCAGAAACGGTAGCGACTATAGTAAGTAAGTAAGTATCTTCACGCCCATATCCCCGAAGAGGTAGACAGAAGCACAACCAGGGCACCCACGACTAGCCGAAGATACTAAGTCCCATAATGTGATAGGTGGCAGGCCTATCGCCAACCGTGCACGTTTCCAATCCCGACCAACATTTTTTTTTATTAGAAAATTGGAAAAATCCAATTTTCTTTTTGTTGGCCGATCCGGGATTCGAACCCGAGACCTCATGCAGTCAAGTCCAACACCCGGATCGCTCGACCACAGAGGCGACTATAGTTATCTTGAAAAGCCGTAAGCTCATAGTAACGTAACTTACCGAACGTAATCTATACCAACTCATGGTAAAGGCTGATATTTATTAACTAGTATTACTGTAATCGATCACGTTTTAATTTGTTAGTATTTATTCCAGTACTTTTACCGTCATATTTTCGAGACGTCTCTTAAAATACAATATGATTGGCGATACTACTCATGACGCAGTCGTGTTAATATTGCCAGCCTTGAATAGTTTATAAAAAACAAACCTTTTGGTTGCCTCACTTCAGTGGGCGTTTGCCTTCAAAATGTATTCTTAATTTTAGTAACAAATACAACAATCATCTTCACATTTATTAGGGGTAGGCAGAGGTGTAGAAAATGTTTGATAAGAATATTAAAATGTTCAACAAAAACTAAACACCATGCATATAAAAGACTGAAATCCTAAATGAACTAAGACAATTTGATAAATCATAGCATATCTTGAGTTGTTATCGAAATCGATCTAGGTGTTCAGTCAAAATCTTGCGAAATAAATAATTAGACAGATATATTTTTACATTTATAGCATTAATATCCCACTAAAATTTAACATATTTATGGTCTCATACTATATTTATTGGAAATTTGAGATATACAGTGATTTTGGCGGGGTTTGATAGGCTTGTCACATACATAATATGATGACGTAACACTGTTCGTCATCTATGTCTTAGTCATATCTCTTTTAACCTCTTTTGCTGCTAAAAACGTACTGTTGTTTATAATTCAGAAGCCTTCTTAATTCAATACCAACCTGACCACTCGTTGTCTGTGAAAATTTAAATTAAATGAAATAAATATTTGCATTTTTCTAAACCTTCAAATCTTGTATATATACAATATACCTGTATATATTATATGACACAGTTCTTTTACAAGGGTACCTTTTATTTAGAAGTTTAGTATATAATATAAGTACAAGTATATAACGTTCTTGGGCTCTACGTACAGTAAGACGTTGCGTGGTGCTACGAAGTGCTACGTTTTTCTACGAATATTGTGAAGAGATGATGAATATTCTAGATATTTTTTTTGTGTGTAATTGCTATTAATGCTTTTCGAAATTCTTTTTATTTCTACATGTTCGTTAAATTTGGAGAAATTTAACCCAAGCACATACCATATTCTAAAATTAATATACCCTGACTTTTTGTATGATATTGGGAGGCAAAAAAGCTGATGAATTTCCTGATGGTAAGAAATTTACGCTACCTAGCAACACACAAAGTTGGTATTGGTGGGCTACCAACCTGAGGCATGGATGTAAGTTATCGAGCAAAAGTAAGTTTACCAGTTACCTTATTAGCCGTATCGGAGCACATCAACGACAACCGCTTACGTTATGGCGGCTGGAATATATAAGAAATTGTTACAAAGTTTACATAGGTATCTTAATTAAACGTTTCATGTGCTAAATTCCACTGCACATGTGCTATCCACCGTTTTCCTCAGCTGGAGTACTTTATGATCTGACCACCAGATATCATTGACCCACATTTTATTTAAAATAAAAACAATTTGTAATGATTATGTACTCATATCACAAAACTGAAAATTGTGAGACAACTGTGCCTTATTCTGATTTTTGTAAATAACCAGAATAGGATTACTGTTACATTTGAGGGATCAAGTTTGTTTTGGAATACGTATGTTTGATTCAGGAAAACAACTGACATAATTTTAATCGTATTTTTACTATTGGAAAACTCAAACTGTTGTGAACTAACGCCGCGTGGGCGAAACAGCGATTAGAAGCTTATAAATGTTTTAGGAGTTGGGATATACTCCTTGTCTTCAGGACAGTCTTGTTAGTTGATACATATAAAAATACGCGCTAAGTAGGTTTTGAAAGAATTGCAAGTTCAGGTAATGGAGTTAAAATGGAGTTAGTCAGGTAAAAAATAAACTGTTAAATTAACACACAGTAATAAATAAAAGGCTTCCTTAATTAAACCATTACATTTAAAACCTATTACATTTAAAAACCCAGATGCAACAAAATAATCTCAAAGGTCAACCAAACACCATATTTGCATTTAGGTAGTTATAGCAAATCATATTCGTGTATAATGTAAGTTAATGCACTCCTTAACTAAAGTTAAAAGACCAAAACTTAAAAAAATGCGTTAGCATCACTGAGCTAAATATAACATGTTACTTTATAAACAGCTTAAAATAACAGGAAAACGGTATTTTAAAAGTAAATAAGTATATTTATCAGTAAAACATATTTAACATGGCTGTGCATGCGAATCGGAAGTGTTCCTAGAGGTCGCTGTAAGCGCGGCACGTGTAACACTTGCGCAACTCAACCTTGTGCGCGCGCTCGCGAATACACCCGCTCCGAGATACGCACACATGTAACACTCACACTAGTGTGTACACTCACACTACATACAAGTTAACCTTACTTGTTTTTCATATTTTCTTACGGAAAAATAAAATACCACAAATGAATCAATTACGTCCAAACCTTGAATTTTAGTTTGAATTTAAGATTAGGTTATTTGCTGTTTAGAAGAAGATAAATTATAGCATACTTACTTAACGGCATGACTTTTATGCCAGGGAGCAAAGGTTTGATAGCAAACAAAATCCGTCTTATTAATAAACGCGGAGTAAAATACTCAAAGGTTCAACCCGGTATCATAGTCTTTATTGCAATATAATGCAGACTATAACATCAACTTAATTTTACTCCTACGTTAGTCCATGTTTATTAATAAGACTTATGTGTTTATTGGAATATTATTTTTTAAGTGACAACTCATAGTCGTAATAATTTTTCTATTTTTTTTTATAACATTGGAAGGCAAACAAGCAGACGGATTTCCTAATGGTAAGAAATTTCCGCCGCCTAGAGACACCAAAGGTGGTAATGGTTCGTTGCCAACCGGAGGCCGGGATGTTAGGCTTCGAGCAAAAGTAAGTTAACCGGCTAACCGGAAAACTCGAAGATTTGGCTTTTTTATGATATTGGAAGGCAAACAAGCAGACGGATTTCCTGATGGTAAGAAATTTACGTCGCCTAGAGACACCAAAGGTGGTAATGGTGCGTTGCCAACCTGGGGCCGGGATGTTAGATCTCGAGCAAAATTAAGTTTACCGGCTACCTTACCCTCCGAACCGGAACACGTCATGCCGTTATGGCGGCAGGAATAGGTAAGGCGGTGGTACCAATCCGGGCGAGTCGCTGCCAAACTCTACCACCTAGTCGGATGTCACGGTGTTAGTGATGGTAAGCCTATGCTCGCCTTTTACGAGCTGCCTGGCAGGAAGGCCATCTGCCTTCCTGCCAGGAAATGTCTATTCTACAAAGGAGCCCGGACCAACACGGGGATTATTATATGGGAACTATTAGATGCTGGCGCCACCTATTAATTTTTTTTTCAAAAAATCTAACGTTTCTCGTCCATGATCACAATGAATATTGTTGTCATATTTTATCATTGTTTTACAAAAAGTGATGGACTACTCCCAAATTCTTATTTAATGATAAACGCAAATACTCTTTAAAACCAGAGAAGTTCAGTAGCTACCCTATTACAGTAATTTTTAATCGTAGGTCGCCATTAGTGACTGTAAGAAATTTCATACAATTTGTTTTATTTTACTTTAAACTTAAGTTCTTCAATTGAAATTTTGGAATATCATCAAAATACAGATCGTTTTCGATGTATTAAAGCAGCGTATTCTCGTAACTTCGGCAATTAAACCGCTACACTTTTCATCACTTCAAGATATTTCTACTTCTACTGTTTTTCGACGAAACATTGCTTTCCTATGTTCAATGTGGCATTTCTATTTTTTATATGATAAAACCTGATCCAACTACGCAAAGGAATCGTCCCGCGATGTGCGAATATACAACAGACGTACAATATACTCGTAATTAAAAAAAACTGCTAAAAACCGACTCCTACTAGCAGTTTGATTATAAAGTTAATGCAATACTAGCTGTTACCAGTGGTTTCGATGGCGATAAATAAATAAGTAAATATTCCTGGACATATAACATAAATTGAATCTAAACCCAAAGTAAGCAAATTATATGCTTGTGTTATGGGTGTTAGTCAATCATACTACCTAATACATTTTATTTTTATACTTAAATAGACACCAGAGTATATTTAAATTGAAATATAAGCTACTCTATCTTTTAAATTGGATCAAACTGCAAACTTTGTGCAAATTTGGTAAAAATCGGTTATTTAGTAAGAGTCCAGCGTGGACAAACAACGTGACGAGTATTTTATATATACTAACATTATATTTTAACTCATAAACTACTCATATTTTTAAATGAAGAAACACTTGTACTGTTTTACGTATCACTTATATTTTATTATTTTATAAATAGCCTACCGGTTTCGCTTTTTACAGCATCATCAGGAGAACTTAAATTACTTAGTAATTACTTAGTAAAATTACTTAGTAATTTAAGTTTTAAGTTAGTAATTTAACTTTTTACAGCATCATCAGGGCTAGAACTTAAATTACTCCATGAGTCATGACCTACCTTTTCAAAAAATAATCATCAAAATCAGTTGGCTATGGACTATCTAATATACGAAAACAACAACTGTCGAAACCCTACTCTTCTTTGTAGTCGGTTAAAAGTGATTTAACGGAAATGTCTTAAAAATCTGTTACAATTATTTTTCAAAGTTTAGGTGTATACGATTTTACAATATTTGAAGATAAAGTTTATCTACCTTTATCTTTAGATTCGGTTGTAAATAAGTGGCGAATCGAAGGGCTTCGTGGACGGATGTTAAATAAGGTCACTCTGACCTTACGTGGTTAAGTACAAGCGTTAACATTGATAACAATAATTATGCAAATCGTGCGGTCGAGCTGCCTCCTCAAAGGTGCACAAGCAGGCGGAAAGGTTAAGCCCTTAAATGAAACGTTATTGTTTCAAAGTGTCCTTTAAATTTACTACTGGACAAAGGGACAATGATTTTTCCTCCTTACATAATACGGTCGCCATAACGTCAGTAAATCAGGCCGACTTCTAGTTTCTGGGGTGAGATAAGCAATAAATATGTAAAGTTTAACTTACCCTAGGATGACAACTTACCACAATCATATTTAGTAACTATACATGGCGAGCTCTGGGGGCTGATTATATATCTCAGTTGCCAAATAAAATGGAAAAGTGTACACCAAATAGCTGTCAATGACGTGTTTTATTTTTGCTATCTCCAGTGATCAACAAAAATACAACAGAGATAGCAAACACAAATGACGTCATTTGATGTACACTTTTCAATTTTGAGTTGGCAAATGAGATACATAATCAGCACCCAGGAGTTCGGTCTGTTCATTTGTCTTTCATTATTAAAAAAATGTTAGTGTTAATTTAAACCATTATGGCTTGACAAACATTTTAAGTGACTACTGTACCGGCGCCCTGTACCTGTGTAACCTGTGTTATATGCAAGATGGCGGTTGCAAGATTAAATCTTTCAAAGTTTTTTAAATATGTATACTTTTAATACTTCAGGAATAGGTATTCAATGAAGTGACTATTTATAGATTTTAAAAGAGTATACTACGTATGCATACATAAGCCTACTGTTCTGTTTTTCACAGTCGAAAATTTGATACTTCAAAAAAATCGACTTTCAATTATGGTAATTTTAGTGGTCTCAAACCTAAAGTAAACCTAAGTAAACCTATTAGTTATTTTAATTTTTACATTCTCTATTTAACAGTAACAATTTAACAAACAAATTTACCTTAAATTTTATTCTTTTATTTATATATTCAGTGGCATTCATTGCAGAATAAGCAGATGATGCAACAAAATGGTAAGAGTTCACGGGCATCGACATCTCGCATCAATACAGTTTATTTTAAAACAAAATTTATGGCACCTCAAAGAATACGTACCGTATTTATTATTATTTTTTATATAACGATTAGTGACATTGATTAAACAAATGACCTAAGTTTTACTTAATTGGTACATCTAAATATTAGACAAGCAATAGTGTAATTACTTAGTAATTAATCAAGCAACTCTATGGCTCGGTTTCTCTTCTAAAACATTGGTGTCGCTTAAAAAAGAGAGCAGAAGGTGACTTGAATAAAATTTTGGACTTCGTATTACCAATGGCATAGTATGAGTAAAAACATCAGAGAAACAAGAAGGGTTTTATGGTTTTAAGCTAGAAGATGCTAATTTAAGTACTCTTTCTCTAGAGACGTTTAAGTTTGGAAATGTCTTCATATGCAAAGAGTTTTAATAACTAGTTTGTATCATAATAGATCTTAAAAAAACGTGAAGCAATTATTTTTTCGTGTGCAGAAAAATACCTATTAAAAAAGGATGCGCTATCATATGTCTATTTATCTAATCTCTCTCTTTTAATAATCTAAATTCGGCTAAGAAATTTTGTCGCAAAACCTCAATACTAAGAATAGAACTGTAGGACGAAGTGAACTAGTGTAAGTTAATATACTAACTATGAGCGTCAGGTATTTTAGTCGGGTAACCCAATTTTTTTTAAATCGAAGACTAACAGATATAAGGCTATATGCACGTTTAAATAAGTCCATAAACCCTTTATTTCGTTTGTCGTTTTGGCTATGTAGATAATCAAAATTTATTTATAACAAGCCGATTCGGCGAACTTCGTATCGCTTGACTTTAACAGCTACTAACAGTTTGTATTAAAAAAAATCACAAATGTTTTTCTATTTCCTCTATTATTTTTCCTGGTTTTTTTTCATAAAAACCTTGTTCTGACAACTAACACAACAAAAAAAATAAGCAATCGGTGCATCCATTCAGGCATGATGCGATAACCATGGGAAATGGGGATTCATAATGCTCATATCTTTAAATAAAGAAACACTTTTACTGTTTAAGTAGTACATTAAGTTTTAGCCCCGATAATGCTGTTTAAGCGAAACCGACAGGCTATTTACAAAATAATAAGTGATACGTAAAACAGTAAATGTGTTTTTTCATTTAAAGATATGAATATTCGGAAGTTTTACTAGAAAATATCAAATAGATTATGTAGCCTATTTACAAAATAAGAAATTATAAGTGATACGTAAAACAGTACATATTGTGTTTTTTCATCTAAAGATATGAATATTTCGAAGTTTTACTAGAAAATATCAAACAGATTCGTAATGCGATCTAGCAATTTCTATACATTGGCTATTAATAATACATTTGACACAAGCACCTTTAGGTTCTTAGCTTAAAAGAAGTAACTGTGTCAGAGCAAAACAAATTGCGCACGCCACGTAAATTAATGAAAATGAGATAACTGTACCTACTTGTTTATTTGCATGGCACATGTAAGATTGCTCAACGTTCATGAATTCCCTCACCAAATTGAATATTAACCGATATCTCAAGTACGTGTTCTAGAAAAGTTACAAGTTTTTAGCAGCGAATGAGAGCGATTTAATTCTACTGCTACCGGCACAGTCGACAGTTCAAGGAGAGCCCAGCGATCGTAAAGGGCCGCGTCAGCGTCACGCGCTGCCATTGACCTACTTGTACATACCTAACCGGCGTGTGCGCACTCGCGGTATATTCGCCGCTGAAAGTCCTTAACTACGATACCGTCACGTATGCACATTCTAGATGAATGTCTCGATATGTTTATTATACGTGTATATTTTGATAGAGAGCTGTTATCTGCAACTTTAAATCAGAGTGTGCCACTTTAAAAGAAATCAAATTAAAATGTTTTTTGCATATCGAGATCGTGAATCTTAACCCATACACATTAATTGAAAAAGGACATGCTTAAAGATTAATGCAGCACTCAGATTATACGTTAAATCTAGAGAAGGCGCACGAATAAGAAGGCCGAAAACTAGGTACATAGGCATCTGGGGCACGGGAGTGCCTCACCCAAGACGAGTGAACCGAAGTGCGAGGGCACACAATTACTTTCTTTCAAGGTGTTTTGTCGTATTTTTAAACTCTTGTAATTTTAGTTACGATTGATACTAGTTAAATATTTTTTCAGGATATGATGTTAGTAGACGAGTAAGTAAAATATAAAATTTCAATAACTTTGCTTACCGCCGATTTCGTAACAGACTTGCTGATAATTTTCAAAGTGCATAAGGTACTTGAAGTCCTAGTAGGCTAGTATTAGTACACAAACAACATATCCAATCTAAAACTTTAAAATTATACTCCTATACCATAAATTAGGGGAGGTTATTTTAACGAATGTGTCAAAGAAGTTGGGCGAATGCAGACTCAAGAAGTTTTAAAGGTTGTTCATAGCCTAGATAACAATTATTGTAATAGCAAATTTGCAAATATTCTACGCTATTAACAATTTTATAATAAAAAACAAACATATTTTGCAGTTTTAGAACGCAATATACCTAAACGTTCCAGTATATACTTTTCATTAGTTTTTGATCCATGATTTTACTTGTTACATATTAAGGTATAACTTGTAAAAGCTGGTAAATACTTTTTGAATGTTACAGAATTAATATGCAAAGTACAAAATCAAAATGTTCGGAGTTAATGAAAATGTTGCAGAAGGGCTACGGTAAATCGACTTTATCAATAACTAGTGTTTATGATTGGTTAAAATCTTTTTAAAGCGGCCGAGATGTGATGGAAGATTTGCCTCGCTCTGGTAGGCCATCATAGTCTTCAACTAAAGTAAGTGCAAACATCGCAAAAGTAAAGGAAACTGTGACTGGAAATCAAAATTCAACTTGGAGAAAGATAGCCGCTTAATTTCTGTATCTTACGAGTTGATCCGTATAATTTTAACTGAGCATTTGGGTTTGAAACATGTTGCTGCACGCCAAACTCTGTTAATCAATTAAGCACCATTTGATTTAAAAATCAATCAATAAACGGCCACAAATCCGATTTTTTTTCGTGAACAAACATATTCGAGGCAATGAATTATGACATACGAGTATAAGAAGTACCTAACCACGTGTACCTATTTCTCTGAAAGCCAACTTTTCAACTAATTTATTAAAAATCGCTTCGATTTGACCAAATCACAAACCCACTTTCACATTTATAATATTAGTGTGGATTACACTGTAATTCTCAGATCCTATATCTGTCGTCTTTTTTAATTTTTTTGCGAATAAAACGTACCCATACCGTTTTACATTTATTGCGTAGCAGTACATTGTTTTATGTTATAATCCTTTAAATTTGACATCTTTTTCCTCCAACATTTTTTAACTAAATTTATTTATACTTTTTTGCTAACCATAAATCATTGTTTAACCATACTAAATCACTTTGAAAGTTAGTCATTTCTCTTAAAGGGTACTTTCTAAACTTTCAAAAAACAGAAACTTCGTATGTAAACTGGGATAAGTACAAAAACAAAAAAAAACTTGATAGTCTTAAACGAAGGGACACGAGTTAATGAGTATAGTAGCAGTAAAGTTCTTTCGTATGGTTAATACTTATAGTATTTTTTCAGTTTACAGCCACCACAATAATAATAGAGGGTATTAATAATCAATATATTGATTGTTAATAAAAAAAAAACACTTTTATATATTGGTTTAGCATACAAACAACTTTGAAATTTCATGAAAATTATACTCAAGATAGGGATGTTCACTCCAGGTGCTTAGGATCGATATTCTGGATAGTAATGCATTGCATACATTGATTCAAGTTTCGATCCGATTGATGTTCAGATTTTTTGGATCAATCTAGCATCACATTGTATTTAAAAATAAAACATTTTAAAATGTAGCAGAACATGAACAACGTATACCTTGATTTTAATAGTAGCAAAATTGCCAAGCCATATATTTTGACTAAGGTGCAAAGTATACCTATGAGTTTAAGTTTTGTAGAGTTAGACGATTAGGCGTGACATATTCAGCCATATTGACTAGTCTTAGAAATATTCTATATGAAATGTTTTTGACTGAATATAATAATTGTCATTAGTACGGTGATTATGATCAGATTTAAGGCTTTGATGATGACTCTGCCTTATTGATACTACTCTTGGCTTATCATGCTACCCGTATCAAAATCTTACATATTTATGAATGGCTTAAAATTTTTGATCATTAGAATATCCATATGCTGAATTACCTTCTAATATCATAAAATAATTAAATATACTAAGAGTATGATTACTCTTATAAGAAAGACGCTAAAAGTGAAGTTAGGCAACAATCCTCTAAAAACGCTTTTGTTAATATACAAAGGAAGCATCTGAACTGAATCTAGTTTAGAAAAAGGTTTTGCTTTTGAGGAGGGAGATTATAACAATCTTGGTTCACATTATGTTATATGTTAGTTATATTACTTTACAGTTTTTAGAGTAATTTTATCTCTGTGCTCTACAACAATCCGCCTTCTCAGAACGACTGTTTGAACCTATTACATTACTTCACTGCTAGTAAAGTTGCCGTTTCAAATACTCTACAATTTCTAAAAAAAAGTAAAGCTTATAATTCCATAAATGCAATTAGCGTTGAAGACTCAAGTTTTGGCGCCATCGTGAATGAAGGTAGATAGTCGTATTTTTTCATTATTATTGAATTTCGTGTTTATATTAAGTGAAATTGGTTAATTTGGGTGGGAATTAGATTAACTTTGTTCAGTGAAAGTGCACAAATGAAATAATCATGAAGAAATGAGTGTATCGTTTATATCCTCGCTGCCGTCAAATCTCACTAGTGAGCTTGAGTAACGAAGCCAACTTTAGTCAAGACCTGACATGACTTTGTACATAGTGACTAATGACTGTATAAGAATTAACTAACTTGACATTGGCAAAGTCGTTAAAAACGATCGAAAGCCATATTTACAAGAGCGTCGCCAGCCGATGGGCTAGATGGTGGCAAGTTGATACGGAGATTGAGAAAAATATACATTGTAGGTTCAATCGGGAGCCTCGTGCCCTCGACTTTTTGACTTACCTTGCATTTCACTCTAAACAGTAGCTAACTAGTAAAAAAGCTAGAATAATCGATCAAGTCAAGTTAAAGACATAAGTTTACTTTATATTTTTTTTAGAATCTCTAGGGGAGGGCAGCTGTCCCTCTTGCCCCCCTTGGCAACGCCATTTCATATTTATAAAAGAAGAAGAAGACTCTAGTTATGATAATTTAAGTAAGAAAAGCACTTTTGTACGCGAATGTGTACCATTTCGGCATTACTCGTTAGTGGAGTTGTTTGTGGCGCGCATCTCAAGGCGACGGTAGCCCTCCGCCGCAAATAATTCTGCTGTTGTGAAACACTGTCTTATCACTCGCCCAGAACCTTGGTTGGATCATATGAATTACGGTCAAGTTGACAATTTCAAGATTATTTTTACAAGATAATACGAATTGTCGTGAAAAACAAATTAATGGAATGTTTAAATATGATAAGGAGCTTTTATTGCATTCAGACGTGTTGGTCCGGGCTCCTTTGCAGAAAATACCATCTGGCTTCCTGCTAGACAGATCGTAAAAGGGAGCATAGGCTTACCGTCACTAACACCGTGACATCTAACTAAGTGGTAGAGACTCGCCCTGATTAGTACCACCGCCTTACCTATTCGTGCCGCCATAACGTCCTGACGTATTCCGGTTTGGAGGGTAAGCTTACCGGCTAAACTAACTTTTGCTCGAGGCCTAACATCCCGGCCTCAGGTTGGCAAAGCACCATTACCATCTTTGGTGTCTCTAGGCGGCGTGAATTTCTTACCATCAGGAAATCCGTCTGCTTGTTTGCCTTCCAATATCATAAAAATAAATTCAAATGTTTTGATTTAATTAGGAAGTCAGGACATTTAGGTATACTTATTTTATGGACAAATACCTTCAATTAGGTCTATTAGTCACTGATTTAGGATTACATTCTAGGGGAAAGAAAATTAATATGCTTTTTTATTTTAAAACTTGATTTCATTTGGTTACTATAGTGCAGTATTGGCTTTAATAGCTTACATTACTATGTAAGGGTATATAATATATAAAGCTTTAGAAAGTATCTCATTGCCCCTCATTTGGTACACTCTGGGTAAGGATTCATCGTCTTGCATTTTTCGGCCCCCATATCGACAGTACTTGGCTCTGTAGCACTGTCAGGTTAAGGTTTGGTTAGCTGGTTGTCCTACACTGGCATAACACCTTGGCCACTGTTACTTGGAACTCTAACATCTCTTATCTATGGACCACGTTTGTCTCTTATCACCAGGAGAGCCGTGTGCGCCGCTGTCTTGTCCCTTTAAATGTTGCTATATAGCGCTACATTAGAAAGAAGTTGCCACTAGAAAAAAAAGGTACGGTACCCATCGACTTATACGGACTTGAAAACCTTTAAAAATCACAATGGTTTTTAACTATCATTTTTAACAAACCTTTTTATTGAGTAAAATAAAATTAAAATAATTAGTGCCACAATTTATTTATAAACAATTGTTTTTTAAACAATATAATTTTTATTTTTTATTTTTATGGTATATTTTAAACATCATCAGGGCTATAACATTATTGTTATATATAATATTGTTGTATAGCGAAACCGGTTGGCGAAACCATAAAATAGAAATATATTGTGGAAAGTACAAGTGTTTATAAATAAATTGTATCAAGAATGGAATTCCACCAAACAAAGACGATAAGAAGTATAGAAACTAAAATAATTCGTATTTTTTATATTGTTCAAAGATAATTTTGAATGCCTCAATGTAATCTAATAAATTAAAAATCTGAAGTAATTATAGAGAATGAAACTAAAAATAAATCAAACTTTCAAGGCCATAGGGGTGGAGCGAACATATTTACAAATGTAATTGCAACCTTTTGCATTAATTGTAATTTGTAACTGATTTTAATTGTTTGCTTCAAATCTTATGAAACAGATACTATCTTATGAAAGGTGCAATTATCATAACTTTAATCTGTGTCGACTAAATAGGGTATGCGACCTTAATAGTTGTAATTAATTAATTAAACGGGTTTTGCTATATTAAATGCAAAAATAAACTTGTAGACGTTTGACGATTCAACTAAAACATTTGCAATCACGAGTGAACTAAGGTTTTCTTCAAATTAAAATTTTTCTTTCACAATATGAAATAATCATTATAAACAATTCTGTACACAGCATAAACCATATCCTTAGGTCTGGTAGATGGTTGATCCTGGACTCATTTAAAGAATATAAGTTGACTAATCGCTCACATAAAAAAAATTGCTTTTCAACCAAACATATAAATAATAAATATTCCAGGACAAATCACACAAATTGAATCTAACCCCAAAGTAAGCAAATTATATGCTTGTGTCATGGGTGTTAGTCAACGATACTAATACATATAAATACTTAATTAATAGATACCAGAATAAATTTTAATAAACACCCAGACCCGGAAATGCAAACATCTAAATGTTCATCACACAAATGCCTGCCCCCATCGGGATTCGAACCCGAGCCTCGCGGTTGGTCGATGTAGTTAGGCGTGTACGCTAGCCACTCGACCAACGAGGCGGTCAATATTATATAATAATATAGGAACACAGGAACGTTGGTTTGTTTGCTACTAACTCTAATCATAACGAGGTGGTATAGTGGTGGCAGGTGGTAGAGTTTTGCAGCGGCCAGCTTGGGTTACTGCCACCTCTTTGCTTATTCCTTGTCACCAGCACTCGCCACTATCGTATTCGTGTTAGGAGAGTACAATACGTAGCTGATTAGATTACTCGCACAAAAGGTTTCTACCAAAGCTTAAGGTTTGTCATGCATAATAATATTATGTTCGTTATTTTATGGCCAAATAGATGTTTTTAGTGAAGTCGACATTGTTTAACTACAATATAAGTTCCATATAAACTTTCATTCCCCTTTTTACTCCTATGAAGTAATATCACATGTTCGATCTCGGGTCTTCAACTATACGTATATCAAATTTCACCCAAATCGGTTCAGTGGTTTAATTGTGAAAGCATAAGAGATAAATAGATAGACATCTATAACACGTATTATCTATATATATAAAAGAAAGCGGTGTTAGTTACACTTTTTATAACTCAAGAATGGCTGAACCGATTAGGCTGGAAATATGTGGGGAGGTAGCTTAGAACCGGGAGAAGGACATAGGATACTTTTAATCTTGTTAGATTGCCTCACAATCGAACAAGATTAAAAGTATCCTATGTCCTTCTATAACTGGGAAAACAACATTTTAATTTACCCATACAAATTGAACGGGCGGAACGAAGTTCGCGCAGGTCGGCTAGTTATAGATAGATATCCCTCTATTTGTTTTGTGCTAGGTGCTACCTAGAAGTATACTTCGCGACGGCTACTCTAACAACTCTATCAATCCAGGATACGACAGTTATAAGCACCGATATTATAACCCTAGAAATAGATAAAGTAATGGAACTTATGTAGGTGAACTGTCGCAGAAGTCTACCACTAGCCTAAGCTGTATTCTGCAAACAAATCATCATTAATATTATCATATCATTAGTATTATAACTACCTAAGTTGTGATGTCAAGAGCTCTTTGGCTGGTAGAAATTCTCTTCGAATATCCTCCAAATCTAGAGAAGGCACATTATTATATTAGTATATATTATATTCCTACGAGTTTCACGTCTTTACTATAAGATATTGGCAGAATACTAAGCAACAAAAACGTTTTAACGAAGTATTACATTCTAACACAATATGACTAAGTTAAAAACCATATTATAATAATTAAGCATAGTAAAACTGCACAAATCGACTCCATCTATTTCTTTGGATATTATGAGCGATGAGATAATAATTTGTCTATTAAAAAAAAGCCAATGGTTCCGAAATGGTCCCACAGAAATGTTATTAGACTCCTACTAGTAGTTTTTGAGTTATACTTAAAAAAATACATGTTGACGACCGTAATAGTAAAATAAATATGAAAACATCTCGAAATCATAGCCTATCTTTCTAGAAAAGTACTATAATAATCGAATGGCTATTAGCCGAGTAATCACACAACAAACACAAGACAAATAAAAAATATACACTCAAATTGAGAACCTCCTTTTTTAGAGACGGTCAAATAGATTTGTCATGCATCGGTACTAAAGAGCATGCCATAGTTTATCTAAGAGACATGCCACTAATAAATGCGTTGAGCGTCAATGCACTCTGCAGCATGCTAGGTCAGTTCCCTGTGACTCAGACGCTGATGCACCGTTACTTGCCTACATAACGCATCTTTACTTTCATTACCTCGTACTACAATCCAGTTTTAAAACACATAAACGTGAACACTCGACGTCTCAGTACGCTCCAGAAATGTAACTCCGGAACAGATTAAGCAATGTATATGAGAATAAACAAATCATCGTTTAGATAAGAGTAGGTTCAATAGAAATGACTTGCCGAGCTCCAACAGACAATTATCATTACGCGGTGCTCCAGTGACTTTACAAAAATATCCTTTATATTCAATTTTTACTTTCAATTTCAATGATTGTTATCGACTTTGGGAAATTAGGCGAAAATCTTGAGGCACAGAGTAGTTTGTCATATTATTAGGTACAATATCCAATTTAGATAAATAAATTCAGACAATTGTTGGTTCCAGACTTTTTAACTCTTGTTATTATTTGTATAATATAGTAAAGGTTACGAATAAAAAATATATTTTTCACATTAACAAAAAAATAGACTCAGCTTTTATTTTTTTGTAATTTGCCATTTGTGGATATTTATGATAGGCTTATAATAATGTACATATCCATATTAGTGCAGGTTATTTAATTGTTTTTGAGTTCAAAGGCACGATGTCATATCCCCAATAATATCTTTATAATAAAACGGTAAATCTAATCTAAATCTAAAAATGAAATATTCTTTAAAGCAATTATTGATGCGTGTTGTATACAGGAAAAGGATCCCAAAGCAAGAGTTAGTATATCTCTTAAGTTTGTCTGTTATTAGGTTCAGTTTTCAAGCAAAAACTACTAAACGGATTTTCACCAAATTTTGTGCAGTAGATGCTTACACTACGGGTCAAGATTTGGAAAACCATTTCCGATAAAATATTTCGTTCCCATCACTAATCGCGAAAAGTCACTTTAACATAATATGTACAAATTTGCGGGCAACAGCTAGTAAAAAATAATCCGTTATGTAGGTATGTTTTGATGCCACACTTGTCACTGAAATTTTAAACATTAGTATTTTTTATATTTACCCACATAACATTAACTGTTATTATTATTTTGAATAAGTGTATCCTAATACTAGGAATATCTAGGAATTTTTAAGCTCTAATACAAGAATTCACTGTAAATATATAATCTTGTTATTAAACATAGACTGAAATAGTCCAAGACTTAAGTTGATTTTGTAGTCTTAATGACACTGTTCTCAGACTTTAATGTCAACTTAGTTGTATATTCTCTAGCATTGACCTCTACCTATATGAACATGAAATACCTATGAAAAAAGCTTGCCATTGGCTACTAAATATGGCTGCGATTCTGACATTGTAAGGCTGTCCTGAAAAAGTAGGGTATCGATATCGATATATGATCTGTTAGTGACGATTATATTATATAGATAAGAATTATTATTTACCTACCTAAGTAATGAAACGAAAGAAAGAATATTAATTACTTTCCACGAGCATAATATTTCTTTTACGTTGTGGTGTGCAAATATGTTTATTCTTTATTTAAGTTAACTTTTTATATTTATTATAATTCAAACCATTTTATTCTTTAAAGTAAACACTTGAAAAATTACGCTAGACTGTGATTGATATTTTCAATGGCAATGGTATACGAATGTAATATAAATAATAAATATTCTTTTCTGGAAACGTAAAATAAAATATCGACAATTGTAACAGAACATCAATATAAAATTGAACACTAAATATGGCGTTCTTGGCAAGCATGAGAACTGTCATGACGTCACTTAAAATTGACGCCAAAATGAGCATAGACAAAAATGCCGTTATCTCTTTCAGCGTACATAACATCAACATTTGAAAAAAGAGACAAAGAGATGTTTTAAGTAATATGTCGGTTCCAACGGTATTTATACAACTAAATTTGCTACAGAACATTGTTGCACTTCTTTATATATTCCTATTTCGATGATCTCTAGTAAAATAATTTAGGACAATCTTCCCTGCTAGGTAGTAAAAGTTATTTAGAACGGGGAATACAAAACAGTAACCAGAAGCTCTTCACCTTGTTTATTTTAAAGTTTAATATGCACAAACTGCACTCATTTAAATATGATAACTGTTGGTAATGTAATTGAAGTCGTGACCATCTGCTTGTTTGTCTCTTGACGAATGTTAGGGTGATAGTACCAAGCAACCCTACCGCGGCCACCGGCCACCCTTCGGACATACATTTTTTATCAAACGCCAAACAAATGCTTAATGAGAAATATCGGTTACGGAAACACTTCAATGCACATATCGGATTGACAAATATTTAATAGCTATTGAGTTAAGCTCAAGTACCTTAGCTTGGAAGGTCTACTCCTTCCCATACATAACCTCTATTACCGTTTACGATATTGGTCACCTGATAAACTTACTCTGTACAAGAAGTTTAGCATCCTAAATCCAGTTTAGCTATGCACTATTATTACCCCCGTGTTGGTCCAGGCTCCTTCGCAGAATAGACCATCTGCCTTCCTGCCAGGCAGCTAGTAAAAGGCGACCATAGGCTTACCGTCACTAGCACCGTGATATCTGAATAGGTGGTAGAGTTTCGCAGCGACTCACCCGAATTGGTACCACCGCCTTGCCTATTCCTGCGTAACGTGATGACGTGTTCCGGTTCGGAGGGTAAGGTAGCCGGTAAACTTACCTCTGCTCGAGACCTAACATCCCGGCCTCAGGTTGGCAACGCACCATTTCCACCTTTGGTGTCTCTAGGTGGAGTGATTTTCTTACCATCAGAAAATCCGTCTGCTTGTTTGCCTTCCAATATCATAAAAAAGAGTATCTATGGCTAGTTATACTGAGTATATTAAAAGCGATAACATTTCAGTAACTTTTTTTTTATTTATCAAAACTGTGCCTAATAACACTAAAACATTTACTTGTTTTCAATCCCACAATAATTTTACAAAAAAGTCTATGCTCAATAGTAGGTAATCTTTAGCTTTTCATTGATGAGACTTATACGTTCAATATATTTAATTCTTCTGTGAGTGTGTATGTCACTGAACTCCTAGACGGCTGGACCGATGTTGATGAAAGTTTTTGTGCTTGTTCAAGGGAATTCGAGAATGGTTTAGATTCACAATTTGGTCTCCTGGAAAATGTTTTTTAATTATTTTTTAATAATAAGTCGTTGTTGATTTTGGAATGTTTCACATGATCCGACAGACTGCGCTACTGTCGAAGCATAAATGTCAAGCGATACGAAGTTTGCTGGGTCAGCTAGTACCTTCATAATTATTCAGTTAGTTCAGTTGTTTTAGGGCTACAAAATGATTTCACTGCGGTAAAATTTGTTTGACTATAAAATAACTTTCACTTTACATTTTCAACCGACGAAAAAAGGAGGAGGTTCTCAATTCGACCCGTATGTTTTTTTTATATGTATGTTTCGCTATGGTGTTCCCATTATAATTTGGTCCAGGTCTACATTCATGAGAAAATCACATATGTGCCAAATTTGAAGTCGGTTTTATGCAGTTTTACTGCGTTTAAATTGTACTTTACAATAACCCAACATCTTAAAAAAACAGCCTTTTGAAGTAAAACTTCTTTATCGGGGTTTAAAAAAATTAAGTGTAACATTTTTTCGTTACGCGTTACATTTTTCCGTTACGCGCCATCTTTGTTCTTATCCCTACCACGCGTGATTCGAAGTATACTTTCTCCAGCAGAGTAGGGATTGACAATAAACTTTATTTAATCAATTTCTGTAAAGTTGCATATAGCAAATTATTTTTTGAAAAATAACGTCATAAAGAAGTGTCACTTCTTCACTTCTTACGAGTGTACGCTAGTACACGCACACATTTTTTTTATTTCTATCAGGTACAGAGCGCATTTTATGTTATTTCAATAGTCTTTGATGAAATTTCTTGGTTGCATTTTCTTCGCTTCTTCTTCGAACTTCTGAACCTTTTTTAGATATCCATATGCTTTTAACTGTACATCTTTATATATATAATTCTTGTGTTCGTGTGTTTGTCACTGAACTCCTTCTAGACGACTGGACCGATGTTGATGAAACTTTTTGTGTGTGTTCAAGGGAATTCGAGAATAGTTTAGGTTCACAATTCGGTCTCCAGGAAGGTTCGGTAAGAAGGTTGAATTTTTCCAATTTTCTGGTATAAAAAATGTTGTTCGGGATTGGATATGTGCCCGGTTTGCGATAGGCTTGCCACCTATCACATTGAGGGACTTAGTGTCTTCGGCTAGTCGTGGGTGTCCCGGTTGTGCCTCTGCCGACCTCGGGGATATGGACGTGAAGATACTCTTTTTTTTTTAAATACGGTATTGATGCAATTAAAGCCACGAGAAACAAATAGTGTACAAACAAACAAAATTTTGGCCCACTTATTTAGCGATATAATTAGGACGGCAACTTTGTCGTTTAAAGAACGGTTAAGATTACAAAACCTTGAATTATTGGGTTGATAAGATTATGTAATTATAGTTAAAAACGAATTTCTGATAGCAGATGTATAAAACGAAAAGATAAAAGTTTGTAATGGAGATATCAGGCGGATCTGCAACTGTATGCGGTGCAGCTTGAAGGAACTGACCAATGGCAGCCAGCCTTGGACACGCTGCTAATGAATGCATTGCAAGGGCTTTTTAAGGAAGCTTTCGTTGATTCGCTCGCACGGAAAGTTTTATAGCGTATATAGTTATAGTAAGGACCCACCCCAGCTTTAAACAGATTTAATAAGTAGTACTTTTTAATGATTGGAAGGTAAAACAAAAGAAAACAAAACGTTTATGTGTAGGAGAAATGCAGAACGCTAATATTTTTCAATAATAATGGTTATAAAGTACATTAAATCAATAAATAAAACAATACCCACACTACCATGCATTTGACACACATTAACAAATATATTGATGAATAGTCCATATCCATAAAAAGCTACCTAATTCAAGCTTCCCCTTTCCCCAGAATAGTAAGCAAAATTACAACTAGGGACCCAACGATTAGTCAAGTATACTTTAATGTCACAAATATGGCAAATTTGATACTTATCCAATCCAGAGCAAAGATGTTTTTGTTTGAAAATTGAAAACATATAATATGAGTTGCCCCACCTAGAAACAGAACCCAGGACCTCATGCAGTTAACGCCAACACTCGGCCACTAGAACACAGAGAACCTAGAAGAGAGGAGGGAAACTACATAGTTTTACATGAAATCGCATTAATATGTATCGTTGAATTGGTATCCCCGAGATAGGTATTGCTACAAAGAATCTATATATTACTACATGATTCCAAAACTTTGTACCCCTTTTTACGAAAATTGCGCGGACGCAGGAGCCCAAAATTTGGCACACTTACCGCCTTATTCCAAAACGAGGTCTAAAAATAGTACCGAGTTTAGTACCAGGTTTAAACCATGAACTATTAAAAACGTTATTACAAAACGAGGTTTGACGTTTGTCCTTGGACTTTCTATGGTACTAAAGTTAGACCACTGCGGCCCCTAGTTTAACTTCGGTACTAACTTCAAAACGTCAAACATGGCGTCGTATTTGTTTAAAAATATTTTTTAAATTTGATCGCAATAGCTAGAAATGGATAAATGCGACTGATTTAATGGATTTCGAAGAGTTGGATATGTACTAGCAACATAATAGACCCTGTACCCTTTGAATTAAGTGACGAAGATTTTTGCTGTAAATCTAGATTTTTAAAAGATTTGCAAATAAAATAGTGGAGTTATTGTGTGAGGATTAAGTTCACGACCCACGAGGATAAGCTTTGAATCTTGAGTTGCAAGTGGTTTTCACATTATTAACTGGCTTCGTCATGTGGTAAGTGTATAAACTTTGTAATCTACATTGTAAACAGTGCTAAAATATTTCAATCCTTTCAGTGAGTACTACTTACTAACTTTTTTATTTTATTTGTAGATTGAAGACGATGCTGCTGCCTTACATGGAGTATCCCAGTCAGTTATAAGTTAAACATACCAGAACATAGCTGTGCTTTTAGCTTGTTTATCTCACAGATTTATAAAAAATCCAGCTAGATCAGCAAGATGAGGCTATGACAAAATTTTTTCAGTATTGCACACTCTTATTAGAGTAATAAAA